>PVKA01027223.1:0-30774 GCA_004027165.1 Ctenomys sociabilis
CTGAATGGTAGAGTTTTTAAATAGAATGTGTAAGGCTCTGAGTTGGATCCTCAGCCCTGGGAAGACAGAAACAGAGACATGCAGACAGACAGACAAGTGGAAGACAGACAGAGACACACACACAGAGACACCACAGGCACACATGGTAGAGAGGGGGGTGGAGAGAGAGACTACTCTTATCTTTACCACTCAATGGACTGCACAGCCATGGGCAATCTGCTTACATGCTAAGACCCTTGGATTCCTTAGTTGTAAGATGAAACTGTCTTGCATCTCTTATCCCTAGAGATGGTAAAACTCCTGTACATTGCCTGATACCTAACAGAAACCCCCAAATGGTAGATTCTTCCCCTTCCCAGAGTTTCTTTCCAGGTCACAGGAGATAATATATCTAAACAGCTGTCAAAAAGCTCGTCCTATAGCACTCCACTAGCATGGATGAGTTCATTCTACCTGCATAGAGTTGCTATGAGGTGAGGAGGTACACTTCTATTTAAAGTGTATTTTACCCCTACTGGACTCTCAGGTCAAGAGACGAGGTTCAAAGCTCAGCTTTGTCTCTGTCTGCTTTTGTAAATGAGTCACCTCTGATGGTCAGTGTCATCATCTGTGGGAATCGTAACAGTAGCCATGTGGTAGGCAAACTGGGGAACTAGCAGGTACCATTCTTTAAACTGTTGGAATATGGAGCCTGAACTCATGTGTCAAGTGCTGCTATGTGCCATAGGAGCCACTGGTGGCTATGATCCTACTGCAGAGCCTGGATTATGCTCAACTGACTCTTGTCCCTCCACCCTACCTTGCTTCCTATCAGATACTTGATTCCAGTGCCATGGGGTGGACAGCAGGGACACAGTTCCTATTCTTGTCCCAGTCCCTGTGCTGTCCTTATCCTTCTGCCCCTTCAAACATTTTTGCTTGAAACATCAGTTTTGCCTTAGGAGAGCAACTTACTGGGAGGATCTTTCCTCTCTGTGACTGGTTCTCTTTTACAAAACCATCTGACTCATCCCCCTTCTGGTTTTTGCCCAGGGCTGTCCATGGGAGCACTAGCCTCATGGGCACACTGCTGGTGGATTCAAGTTTACCACCGTTGCTCTCCTGTGAAGGACAGCAAGCTGACAGCACTTCAAGGAGGTTTGTGGAGGAAAGCAAGGCCTCCCTCCTCCCACTTTCTGGCCACTAGGCCCTGTGCTGGCACTTTGTGTATGTCGTCTCACAAATGACGTGATCACACCACTCTGCTGGTCAGGGTTCCCATCTTACTAAGGGAAGGGGCTGAAGGTGCCTTGGTCTGCAAAGTTTAAGCCAGCCTAGTGCCAAGTATGCAACAATGCCACAATGCAACCAACTGACCTCAGAATCTGGGTTTTTCTCAAACCCTAGTCAACACCTTGTACAGCCTGGTAGGCATGAGAACTCAAGCCCCAGAGCTGGCTGACACAGCTAGTATTTTTGTTTAATTCACAGAATACACTTGAAGTTTTCTTTTCTAATTTGAACCAATACTTTAAAATTGGAAAATATCACATAAAAAATCATGTTTCTGGCTTCTCTAGAGAAACACAGGAAAAAGCCTCACAATGCTGATTTCAGATTTTTTTTCTGGTGACCATGCCCTGAGCTGAGTGATGCCAAGCCACCCTTTCCATCCTGGGTTGCCTGTCCCCCGCTCCCTGGTCCCTACCAGCACCCAGAAATCCACTTCCTAGCCAAGCCTCTGTGCTATGGTCCCCAGCCTGGGCAGAAGTTCTTATGGATAACTTGACAGCTCATAGCAGGGTGCTGTGCATGAGGTGATGGCACTTGAGAGCATTTTTAAAATCTACTGTGAAGCCCTGTGTCAGGGCTGTATCACCAGTGCTACTGCAGGGTGCTCACAGTTGCTCCCCCAGCCCTCCCTCCCCACTAGGTCCAGAGCTTGGCTCCTGCCCAATGCCCTGCAAGGAGACAGGGTGAACAATAAAAGCTCTGCTCAGCTTTCCCATTCTCAGATAATCACATTCCTGGAATGCTGAAGATAAAATGTCTATAGAAGAAATGCTACTAAGCTCAGCTCAGTTGCTCCAAGTGCTTCCACTCAGACTGTGTTTCTCAGGGTGCATGGGAAAGACCTTGGATCCAAAGCACAGAGATTTGGTCTTTTCTGTATCCATTTCCTGTGGTCATGCTGAATGTTGTAGACAAGTACAGGGAAGCAATAAGAGAAGCCTTCTCTTGCTGGCCCAGTCCTGGTCTCTTTCCATTTAGGGGGAGCACAAGTTGAAGAGAACACATGGAAAATGGCTTCACACATAGCATCTGTACCAGGCACAGTGAGGTGCAGAGTGGCAGTGTTCACCCTTGGCTAACATCTGCTTCTTAAGTATGTGTGTTGTGCATTTGGACGTCCACAGAGCAATCAGATGCCCACTTCCAACCACCGCATGACCCCATGGCAGGTCGCAGAAGACAAGTGGGAAGTGCAGTAGGCATGCAGGGCAGGAAGGGAGCCAGACAGCCCAGAGCAATCAGGACAGGCTCTTCAGAGACACCTGGGTGGTTCTGATGAACCACTCTGGGGACACCTGGAGGAGGTGTTCTGGGGAGAGGGTCACCTATGCCAAGGCTCCATGGACAGATGTGCTTGAAGGGATAGCAGGTATCTTGTTTTGTATTCAAATATTGATAAAGGTGAAGGAGTTGACTTCTCTTTTTCAGATTCAGCAGAAGAACTTTTTTCCCCTGTGGACTTCAGTCAGGTTATTGTCAATGCAAACAGATCGCTGCCCAGGCAGCGGCACTTGCTTTTCAAACACCTGTTTTCAGCCCAGCAGGCAAAGCTGTGGTGCCTTTCTCGTAAGTATCCTTAGATTAAGGGTGGAGTATCACAGCTTAGCTCAGTTCTAGAGACGCAAGTAGGATCAATCTCAGTGATGCAGTTTATGGATCACTGCATTCTTAGATAACAGATAGGACCCAATTCCTGCCTTTTGCAAGCTCACAGTGTAGTCAGTCTGGTAGTTCTTCTCTCAGAACCTATTAACCTATTGTCAGTCCATCTTCCCATCCATCTATCCACCCACCCATCCATCCAGCCAGCCAGCCAGCCAGCCAGCCAGCCAGCCAGCCAGCCAGCCAGCCAGCCATGTATTCATTCATCCATTCATCTATCCATCCATGCATCCATGGATCCATCCAGCCATGTATCCATCCATCCATCCATCCATCCACCTGTGCATCCTTCCATGCATCTGTCCAGCCACCTGATGAGTTTTTGAATATGCATATTGTTCTAGGCCTTGTATTTGATCTTTGAGATAAAAGACAAAAAGAATCATCTTTTTGTCTCAAGGTACTCACATGCTTTTTCCCTCAAGGTCTTACATACTTTTTCCCCTCAAGGTGCTCACATGCACTTCTGTCAATGACTGATGTGGAGGAGGAACAAGGAAATCACTCACAAAGTGAACAAGATCTCTGGTTTGCAGATCTTGCCTCTGATATGGTCATTAGTAGATACAGCAGAATTCTATCCTTTCACTGCTGTATTGCTGAGCTTAAGCTCTCTCTCTAGTTCCACTTATGTTTTGCCTTTATTAAGAGCCACACAGTCCTTTCCTGGACTATAGAACTGAAGGCTAGACAGTTAGTAGGCATCTGCCCTATAAGGAGCTTCTGCTAAGCACTTCCCCCAGGGGATTCTGTGAAAGCTCCATGAGCCTCCTGAGATCTGAAAACCAACTTCACTCTCACTGCAGGCTGCTCCCAGGAGCCCTCTTTCTGTCAGCTTGCAGAGATAACAGACAGCAAGTCCTTGTACTTCACCTGCTCCCTCTACCCAGAGGCCAAGGTGTGTGATGATGTTCTGGAATCCAGTGCCCAGGGCTGCAGCCTGGTCCTTCCACAGCAACCGGGGACCTTGTTCCAGAAGAAGGGTGAGCCTGAGGGTACCTGTATATGCTGGACTTCCAGTAGGATGCTGGGTCTGTGGTGTCCAAAACAGCCAGTTTATGTTTGCTTCTTTTAAATGTACTCAGAAATCACCTCTGGAGACCACCTCCGCTCTTGAGCCTCATTCACAGAGAGAACTGTGGCTGATGCCCTTGTGACCTAAAATCCTGTGAGGTTGTATGTCTTAGCCTCTGCAACTTAGTACCATCTAAGTCAGCACTTCCCACCAGGAGCACTAATGACACTAGCATTTGTGTAGTCTGTCTTTCCCCCAGATGTGGCTGCCCTGAGCCTCCCTTCCATCTTCCTCACTGGATGCTCTTACCAGGCGTCTGGCAGCCCTACGTTTCCCACTCAAATGTAACCCAACTCCACAAGGCCAAAGAGAAGCTTTGACTGGTGAAAGCTTACTGGCTTTAGAAGAACCCAATTGGGCCATGCTTTGGGAAGTCCCTCCTGTCAGTATTTACAGATTGTTGTCCAGAGTTATTTTACAATGCCTGCTGAGAGCATGTGCCTAGCTGCTAGTGATTTGTCTGTCAAATCAGGTGGGAGAAAGTAGGCAGTTCAATGGTTATCATGGAGGCTGACTTGAAAGGACCCCTCTTTCGCTGTAGTGCACATCCCATCCACCATCCAGGGCACCCAGAAACTCTCTATTTTGGCCTTTCTTGGACTAAGCCTTCTGTATTCTTCCATGATGGAAGGCAGCATTCATCATTTTGGGAAATACAGAAAGCCCCTGGAGGCCTCATTCCTAAGGGAGATTCTTGGCTCATCTACTGCTTAGGCTTCTTTCTCCCTTCAGTTCTGCAGATGCTCAAGCCTTCTGAGAGTGAGAGACATGTGGGTTTGCTTCTTGGTTCTCCCCACAGACAGTGGAGTCTGCCTTGAAGTCTATGGAACCAAGTTTTATTCCTCTGTATGTTTTCTAGTTCCCCAGAGTATGTAAATATGTCCCCCGCTCCTATTCCCTCCATCATTATATGATTGTGTCTTCATAAGAATTCCAGCTGTAGGGCCAGCCAAATAGCTCAGCAGATTAAAGTACCTATAAGGAGAAGCAGGGGATGGGGATTCAATCCTCGGGCCTGCCATGCCAGCCATGCCCCGGGGGCAGGCTGAGATGGGGATTGAGACTGGGTGTGGTGGCACATGCCTGTAATCCCAGCACTTGGGAGGCTGTAAACAGGAGAATCAGTATGAGTCCAATATAGTAATGAGACCCTGAACATCCTGTATACCCTTCCTTAAAATACAGAAAAAAAGAAAGAAAAAATCACAGCTGGTACTGTAGTGAGATTTGAAGTGGGAGTGAGCATCATTGTGTGAATTTATTGATCCTTATTTATTTATTTATTGTACCACCTTTAATGGAAGCTTCGGGCCTGGTTTCAACTCATTGGTTCTTATGAGTTATGAGTAGTTCTCTCCAGGTGATAACATTCCTCTCTTCTTCCATGCAGTCATACTGAACAACAGAGTGAAGAACTTTTACACTCGTCTGCCATTCCAGAATCTGGCAGGGATTTCCATTAGAAACAAAGTGCCCATGTCTGAAAAATCCATTTCCAGTGGGTAAGCAACCTCTGTGTTACCATCAGTTTTTATGATTAAAACTCCAGGATGAAGCCATTGCTGTGAAAGGCAAAGCCTAATAACTGCACAGCTCAAAGCTAAGTGGATAAAATGTCTAAGGAGGTAGTCATACCTAAGTCTGGGTGAAGGCCAGTTACTGATGCTGAGCACCAGGGTTAGCTCTTAACTTTTAGTCAGATGATGCAAAAGAGACACATTGAACTGTGTCTTACTAATTAACAAAGTTATCAAGCAAAGTAATGAACCTGGTCCTTGGAACGTCACAGTACCGTGTTCAGAATCTGGAGAGCAAGCAGAACTTTGAACAGAACCATAGGCTTGTGAGGACTTCTTGTCCGATTATTGCTTCAAAATGTTATTTACTGTCTATTGCTTAATGGTTTAGTTCTATTTGAAAGTGAGTTTTATCTCAGATAGCTCACAGATCTCATGCATCAGAATAATGGGGAGCAGTTGGGGGATGTTTGTTATCAACTACTTTCTTGGGGCTTATCCTGGGCCACTAACAACTCAGGCTTCCTGAAATGGGGCTCAAGAACTGTAATTTTTAGAAAGATCCCCAGTGACTCTTGACTTTATGATTAATTTGTGTTTATAGTACATAAACTTTACATCTTGGGGAGCAGGAATGTATGTATCACAGCTTGATTCTTTCTTAATCTCCTTCCCCCTTCTACCTCCTTATTCCTCCCACTTCTTTCCTCATTTCATACTCATTGTTGTTAGTTCATATTTATGATGTATAATATTACTTTCATTGTGGGCATTTGTTACCTGTACATAGCACATCTTAAATCATTTTATTTATTCATCTATGGACCACTGAGTTATAGACTGCATGTAGTTGGCATTTTGGATCTTCTTTTGAAGATGGAGCTAAAAAGATGTGTCTTGCTAGTCTATCCTGAGGTTCAGCTGGTCATCACCCTTGCTGAAAGAAGTGTAGAACAAGAGACCTGCCTGACCTCAGAACTGGAGTAGGAACTGGTAGATTGGAGCTAGGGCAACTCACCTGAGGGAAGCATGCTTACTGGGAAAACCAGTGGCCCAAGCTGAGGCTAGTGATGTAATTCCAAAAAAGAAAAATGAAATAGCAGGTGACAGGTGGGCAGGGACTTGGAAAGGCAATAGGGAAGTGGCTCCTTGGTGTCAGGGCAGAGATGTAGCCAGCAAGACCCAGCAGATAAAACCTTCAGCCACCGGGGTGTGACTGGGTTCACAGTAAGAATGTGTCAGGGGCCACACACCAAAAAAGGGCAGAATGGCTGAGTAAGTTCTCAGGAATCAGGTTGGGACACATGGGTCAGGACAGGAGGAACACAGCACTGAGCTCCAAAGCACTGGTTAGAAACCACTAAGTTTTTCCTACTATTACTGGTTCCAGGAGAGGAGAAATGGGCTTGGGAGCTACATGAGGTACATAAGAAAGTAAGTGCTTAGGAGAAAGCCTAGTGGGATGAGCCAGATGGTAGACACATCTTCCTGGCATATGAGCAGCTGATGTCAGAGTAAGAGCAGAAGCCAAGGAGATGCAAGTTGACCTCTTTGCTGCTTAAACAACCCCAGCGGGTCACCCTGATTGTAGGGATGCCTTTGCTGCTGTGCTTTCTAAAACTAAGGCATTCTCCTTATCAGAAATGATTATAGGAGCAATTGAGAATCCTGGGTTAGCTTGACTTGGAGACTGGTGTGTAGTGGACACTGAAAATATGCTTGGTCAGTGAATTAGTAAAGGAAGAAAGGAAGGAAGGAAGGAAGGAAGGAAGGAAGGAAGGAAGGAAGGAAGGAAGGAAGGAAGGAAGGAAGGAAGGCTGTCAGGACAACATTCTTCAGGAAAGAGAACTCTACTTTCATAAAGATTAGGAATCTACTCGTACATATTGACCAAAGCCCCCACACTTCAGGTAGTACAAGGAAAGCTGACCTCCAAGGTAAGATCAATGAGAGTTCATTCCACTCAGCAGGTGCTGGGCCCCACAGAGGCCCTGAGGTCTGCCTTTTCTCTTCTGATGCCAGGTTCTTTGAATGTGAACGGCTGTGTGATTTGGACCAGTGCTGCACCGGTTTTGGATTTCTAAATGTGTCCCAACTGAAAGGTATTGACAGTAACGAGCCCTTCTCCCCTATGCACAGCATCTACAAGCTAGAAAACACATTTGCACTTAGACCCCCATTGCCTCCTCAGAGTCTCCCCATGAGACTGGGAAGAAGGGTTCTTCATGCATGAGGTGGGGCATCCAGGGGCACATGCTCCTCAGTGCAGCAGCTGCATGGGATGCCTGATTTGGGAACCTACTGACCTTACACATGCATCTCTGGCTTGATCCATTTAGCTTTGTTCCCTTCCATTTGGCTGAGTGGTTTTTACCTCACCTTTTAACACTCTGGTCTGGTGGTCTTATGGGATGGACTTTGGATACCTCTCTATGATCTGTATTTAAAACTTGGTTCAGGGCCTGAGGATTGGGGAATAACTCAGTTGTAGAGTGCTTGCTTGACATAAAGCCCCATGTTTGGGTCCCAAACCAAACAAAAGAAACAAAACACAAACAATAAAACAAAAACAAAAAGCAAAAAATTTTGTGCGTTAACTTGCTGGTGATGTGATTCTAGAAGAGTCACTTATTTTCTCACTGAGTCTTAGCTCTCTTTCCTCCTAAAAGGGAATGAATGTAGGAATAAATGTTACCTTTCTCTCTGGGTGCTGTGAGGGCCAAGTGCAGTGATGCAAGCAGAGCCTGGCACAATAGGCAGGTGCTCAGTCAGAACCAGTCTTCTCCATCCCTGAGCCTCTGGGCCAAAGGCACTCACACAAAGGTGCCAGGTCTGCATCAGAGGCCCAGATTCTCCCGGAAGTCAGTAGCAAACATCAGATGTCTCCTGAACTGTGATTTGTATGACTTTTCTCATTAAGTTAGAATCTTCTGTTGTGCTCAACATCCTGGTCTTGGCTATGTGCTCCCTAGGAGGAGAGGTGACATGTCTGACTCTGAGCAGCCTGGGAGTGCAGTCGTGCAGTGAGGAAGGGGGAGGAGCCTGGCGCATCTTGGCCTGCAGCTCTCCTGACACAGAAGTCCGCACCTACCCCTTTGGATGGTACCAGAAACCCAGTAAGTAGCCTATTTCTGGGAGCTCTGTTGGCATCTTCATTAGACTGTGTCCCAACCATGCATTAGAATGATTTCCTTGGATTAGTGAATAGATGGATTGGAAGTCACTGGATGCAAGCAACAGATATCAGTTCTCCTTATTGCAAAATTGCTTGGGAGTCTGCTCATTGCCTCAAAGGAAAGATGACCACCTAGATTTTAGGAAAGATAGAAGGAAGGCAGGCTCCACAGATGCATTTAACAAGCACAAGTGGCCAAATCCATCCATCAACCACAGTTGTCACTGATCTGCTGCACAGGGGCCACTTGTATTCAAGCTTTAATTCCAGGAATAGAGGTTGGTGCCTCTAGAGCTGAATCTGTGCACTCCCAGAAGGACAGTTAGATGTATGAGTGCCAGCTCCAACAAGCCTGGATGCACTGGGAAGGGGAAATTACATGCGTAGGATCTTGGTGCTGAGCACTCCGAATGGACAGATGTCCATTCTGCCATCTCACCTTAATCTAGGGAGTTAATCAGGACAGTGTGGCGTGTAGCAGGCATAGGGAAGGAATGGTGACAATGTTTGTGTCTGACAGTGCTTATATAGTTGGAGCTTCAGCAGCAAGGCAGGATCGGCCCAACTTGGGTCCTTGAGGCATGTGTACCAAGTCAGGTAGGGCATATGTCCTGGCCCCTTAGGAGCTCAGTTGGAAAATGGGACAGGAGTGAGTGTGAGAGACACAACTGACCTCGCATGAGGAACTAGAGCATGTCTATTTCCACCATGAGTTTGTCTTCCAGAAAATTGTGACACTTCTCTGTTTCTCCATGAGTGAAACAGGTGAATGAGGTGCACTGTGGTGCCTTCACCTCTTAGCTTCTGGGTGCTGATTGTAGGGGACCTGGGGAGCCACATGTGAGTGTAGAAAAAGTGGGGGCACTAGGTATCTCCCAGTACCCCAGAAGCAAACTCACAGATCTGTGCCAGGCCCTAGAAAATTGACAACTCTGCCTTCAGAGGAGGAATCAAACAAAAAGGCTGAGCGGAGAGTCAGGCTCCCCAAGCTGAATTACCAGTGCTCTCTGCTTTCAGAATAAATCTAAAGTGGCCCTGGAGCCTCCTGGTGCCTTCCTAGAAGTAGGAGCCAAGGGTTGTCTGATCCAAAAGAAGTCTTAGAGATCCATGTCTGTGATCTCCCTGTCCTTTTACATCTTCCTTCCACATTACTCTGCCCAAAGCAGGCAGTAAGAAAAAGCTGGGACTCTTCAGTGCTCTGTAGGTGACCGACATTTGCTAGGACCCCCTGGGCTACCTCACTTTAGACCAGAACACTCCTGGGAGCAGATACACTCACCTCCATTTTAATATGGGAAGTGTGTTGGAGGTGCTTCGGCCAAGCTACATAACCAGTGTGGAGTAGTATCAAGTGGCAAGCCCAACTCTGATGTCCCCAAATTCCCCTTGTCCTGTCTAGGATGTTATCCCCTGGCAGGCCTTTTAGTGAGTGGGTAATAGAAACTCCAGATCATTCATCTGGCTGGTTTCTCCCAACTCAGCTGGCTAACTAGAGACTGCCTACTCAACTGAATAGGAGTAGTGAGCCAGCAAGAGAGCCCTTTGTGGTTTGGCTTCCAGTGTTGGACCTGGGAGGTGTAGCTCAGATTCCCAGGCAGCATCTGTCCTTGACCTCACTCACGACCCTGTGCATTCCTCAACCTCATGGCAGGGTTTTCTTTTTTGCAGTTAATTCTTTCTAGCCTGAATAGAATATTCCTGATGATGCCTGTCTTCAGCAGCCTGTGACTGAATTCCCTCTATTGACTTTTTCTTTTATTTCAGCATCTTGAATTATTTTAGGAAAAATATCAGAGTGGTTTAATGAAATAGCCCCCAACATCTGTATATACCAGTCTCCTGGACTTGCAGTACAGAGGTAGGGAAAGGGGAATGCTTTCTTAGCACTTCTAGCCCTGACACCAGAGGCCAGCTCTAAGTCTCCTGTCTGTCTGTCTGTCTGTCCTCTTATCCCTTTACCCCACCAGAGTCTGAAAAATGTCCTTTTCCATGTGCATATGATTTATAGAAGAGTTGGATACAAAGTTTCAGAAGGAATTCATTTGTTCAGAAATATAATGGAAATCAGACCAGAGCACTATAACATCTTGACAGGGGCTGGCAAGAAAAAGAACCCAAGGTGCTTCTTATCCCAACCTTCTTCAGCTGTTTGCTTTTGTTTTTAATCTAATTGTCCAGACCACTGACGGCCTCTATAGGGTTAGGCTGGGGACTCAAGAGTTTGGACTGGGAATTAGAATTCAGAGAAGGGTTCTTGCACTTAATAAACATGGCCCAACTCTGAACACCAACTAGATCTGGAAGCTTCCATTCAATGGGCTTTCACAGTGTGTGAATGCCATGTGCTTTGCAAGTGTGGTCTCATTTAGACCTCACACCCTGTCAGTTGAGGATCTAGAGGCCCAGGGAAGCTACCTCATTTGTCCAAGGTAGCCTGGCAGGCAAATGAGAGATTGTGATGCAGGTCTTTCTGACTTCAAGTCACTTGTTATATGGCTGAGTGGATAATTCATGATTTCTATCCTCTACATGCACACAATATAAGAAAGAATTACAGACTCTTCAGTAAATAATCCATCCCTAAATAAGCAACTCATCTGGTATAAGTCTCTCATGACATAAGAGTAGAAGCTTGGAAACTTTGTTGAGTGTGTATAAGTAATAACTTCCAGGTTATTTTGCATATAGCATAGATTAAAAGACACAGCCTATTGAGTAGCTGTAGCAGAGCTTACTTAGGGAAACTGGCCTAATAAATAAAGCAGATTATTCTCCCAGCTGGGTCATGCTGACCACTACAAAATCATCTTTTGATTCATGACATTTTGTGAGCCAAAACATTTTCCCTCACTGGGTTCTGCATATTGTACAGCCTTGGCTCTTTTTTTCTGTAGACAAAACCACATCAGCATTCTTTGGGGTCCTCCTAACACAGAACTGGCATCATTGTTTTTTTTCCTCATCTTTGTCTTTACATTAGCCAACCACATAGTGGTATCATGGCCTCACAGGGAAGGGAAGGCATTTAGAATGGGAGCCCTGGGGCCTGAGCCTTGAAGGGTGGGTGGAATTCTAAGTCATTTCCCATTCAGCACTCACACACAACACACAAGCTTTACCAAGTGATTCTGCTAAAGAATATTGACAGTGACTTTGGGCTGGTTTGGCCTGGCCTGATTATTGAGCACATGAACATCTTTATCTTGTGGTAACTGTGAGCTCTTGACGCTAAATCCTCTGCCACTGAGAGGAAGAAAGTAGCCTTCCCTAAACTCATACTGTGTGGTAAATTCCAGAGTGCATGAGGGGGAGAAGTTCTTATTGCCTACAGCAAATGATCTGCTTAAGGGGCAGATGTGAAAGAAAGGTCCTGTTTCTTTAACATTTCCAATAGGGAGGACACAAGATGGGCTTTCCTTGCATCACTTTCACCCTCTTGGAGGTGGGACCTCTTCCCCTCCCACACAGAGGAGGCAGTCGTTGCCTCTGTACAGAGAAATGCAGTGATGTGACTGAACTTGCAGGAGGCAGCGGTGGCACCTCCCGAGGGTGAAAGGGATAAAAGCAGGCCATTCTGCAGGTTCTGTGCTGACCTGCTGAAGTTGTCATCAGAAGAGGTTCAGAGAGCCCCTCAGGAGAGGAGGACCTGATGCATTCTGGGTGGGTCTTTGACATCTTCTTTCAGAAAAGCACTTAAGAACACTTCATTTACATCCATAGACTGATTTATTAGGTGGACTTAGAAAGAAAGAGAAAATGGGAAGGACTTCAGCTCAGGAGGCCAAAGGGGCCCCAGCTCTGATGGAGATCACATTGGTCAAAGGAAAGACACCAGTTTTATAGCAGCTGACCTAGGGTTTGGTGGATCATTATTAGTTCAGCATTCACAAGATGGCTCTGGAGAAGTCATCATTGCTTGGGGCTGCAATCTGGTCTCTTATGAAATGATCGTTTCTGCTTGGGACAGTCTCAGTTTTCTGAAGGCTTAGCTGGACTCCAAGGTGACTCTGCATTTAGGACAACACAGAAACATTTTTGGTAGGTAAATGGCCCTGTAAATTGTTTATCTTAATGTCCTCAGTTTTGAAGGGGAATCAGGTTATTTCTCGTTTTTAGACAGACATTCCCGGAATGAGTAACTTGGCTTGTGTGCAGATTTGAGCAGCTATCTGAGCCGAAATTACTCACTGGGCATCTGTAGCCCCAAGTGAATGTCACTTCTTTTATGTCCCTGACAACCTCAAAAGCAGACACAACTAGAGTGTTTATAATGTGTCATAGCTTAAAGGCCCAGGCATACAACTGCCTCTCCTCCTTGGTGTCTCTGACTATCAAAATGACTGCAGGGCAGAGCTGGCCTGAGTTAAAGGGCAGATGCTAGAGAGCAGTGTGTCCACTGCCTGTGGTAGACACTATGTTAGAAGTATGATGTAGACGTGTTCCTGCCCCTCAGGCCCTGTGCCTCAGCAGAAAAGTCTATACCCAGCCACTGCAACCTAATCCTCATCCCATGGTTTTGTGTATAGAGCAGTGGATGAATCTTCTAAGGTCCAGGAAGCAAAGGCACAACCCCAGGTGGGCCCCCCTGGAGAGCTTTGGTGATGAATTCTGAAGTTACTGTTCCCAGGTGAACAGAAAGTTCCATGTATCTTACTTAACACAGCACTGCAGAGGCTCAGGCTGAATAGTTGTAGATACAAATGAGAACCCAGAAAGGATAGGTGCTCAGAGCACAAAGGTCTGGTGAGTGTGCAGGAAGGGAAGGAGCCACTGCACTGTAGCCAAGCAGCATGAGTGCAGGGAATTTCCTGGAAGAGGAGGGCTGCAAGAAAACCAGAGCTGTCTGTCCTGTGTGCAGCTATGTATGTCCTGCAAGTGGGACAGGACCTCTGATTTGTTCACTGAGTCCAATGGAACTTCTAGGAAAATGGTCAAAGCCACACAGTTTCTCTTCTGAGAAGGAAAGAGAAGATGGTTAGAATCTTCACATCACCACATTTGTGTGAGGAGGTTTTCTTGCTTCATTCTGTTTTAGAAGTTTAACTGTTTTAATAAAAGTTGCATAGAAAATTACTTTATCTCTGCATATTTCACGAGTTCCTTATACTTGCCCACTCTACGGCTTTCAACTGCAGAAACTTTTTTTCAGGCTTTGTCCAAACTTTAGCCTGGTGATGAACATCTTGCCAGGCCCACGGCCACTCGACAGCTGTGCTGGTTTCCTTTTCCCTCTGCAGCTTCTCTGTGCAGGTGACATGTAGAATCTGCACACTTGGATGGCTTTGCCAGTCTGCTCAGTTTTACAGCATTCTCATCATCCTTTCAAATGGGTGTTGTACGTTATGCTTCTGTCTCATCTCTTTGGGAAAAAACAATGATACACTCTTCCTGCAGATGTGGAAAGGTGCACTGAACAGTGTCTTCTACAGTTTTTGCTGTGGTCTAACACACAAATTGATTTTAGACACTGTAGCTCCAGCAACGGCTACAGAAGAGACACCATCTACCTCACTTCATTCTTAGATCATCCTCATTTTTCCAGTGCCACAACTGGGTACAAAAGAGGTTAGAGGAGTCATTGTCACTCTGCACTGCCTCTCTTCAGAATATTGAGTTCAAATGTTGGCCTGTCTCCCAAGTCCATGTGTCCCTATGTTGTGAGGCCTGGCATTAAAAGCTGTCATTGACTGAGCTTTTCTGCATGACATAGTGCTGAATGTTATGACTTATGCCATCTCCTGTAGTCCCACAGCCATTGGTGAGGTAGGCAGTACTGTGCCCATTGTGCAGATGTGGAAACTGAGGCTGGAAAGGTAAGTGCTTGGCCCAGTTGACAGAGCCAGTAAAGGGTGGTAATGGGCATTTGCATGGTTTGCTGTGTATTGCTAGCTTCCTACTCTGGGGCATGATGGGCCACACTACTTCATACTGACCAGTAGGCTGGCCAATGATGTTAGTGGGAGGTGTGTGTCACTTCTATAGGAGCTGTCAGAATAAGATTGAAGTTCACTATATCCTCTTTGGCCAGAGTAGCAATGGTAAAGCCTTGTGGCAGGATTGGGCCTTCCTCGGCCTAGGCTTGGCGGGAAGCCTGTCACTCCCCTGCATCAGGATATGGGACACGGGAGGGCCCTGTGCTGCTCTCAGCCTCTGAGTTGTGAGGCTGGTTGTCCTGTCACCTCAGTGTGACACAGCTTGACCTGGCTGGCATGGCCCAGTACCATCCAGCTGTCTGCTGAGAGTCTGACTCCCTGCCATCCTGTCCTGGGCTATGCTCAGGTCTTTTGGGCCGCACCCTATGGACTCGTGAAAATGAGCTAAAAGGCTATGTTTCCTTCTTTCCAGTTGCTCAGAGCGATGCCCCCAGTTTCTGCCCTCTGGCTGCTCTTCCTGCCTTCGCCGAGAAGGGTGAGTCTGTCATCTGCTGCCCTTTCTCAGGGGTTACCCACTTCCTTCTGGTCCTCACCAGTGCTCTCACGTTCACATGTTCTGGTGGTGCACACATGCAGTGGGGAGGTCACAGGCCAGCACCGCATGTGTGAATGACTCTGTGGCTTCCACATAAAGATGCTAAGGGAGTCACAGTGAGAGTAAGCCTGGTTCTCCCCATCCCATTACAGAGATTGCCTCACCTACCAGGTAGGGATACATCTGTGTAATCCTGGGGCAATGTTGGCACTTGGTGCTGGTGGCTAAAACATGAAAGAAGGAATCTCTTAGAATGGAGCATTTGGGGCTCCTGGTTACTGGGTACAGAGGGTGAGACTGTGCCCAAAGCACTGGCCTTGTGCCTAGGAGCCCAGAGCCCAGAGCACCCAGGGTGTGGCTGGACTTCCTCCTGCACATTGCCTGAAGTGCTCTGAATAGCCACACTGCTGTAGGGGCACAGGAGGTGGACACAGGGGCCCAGGCTGTGTCCTGGGCTGGGCGCTGTGGAAGCCACACATGGGTCCAGGCCTCACTGCACCATCAGCTCTATGCCTGTGACTATCAGGACCAGGAAGGCGAAGCCTGGGCTGCAGACACCCCTCAGCCCAGAGGCCATGTGACATTAATTCCTGGCCTGTGACTCAATAACTGAGGGGCCCTAGACAGTTGTCATTATGGCCTTACCACAGAACTGAACGTAGCTTGTGGAGGAGAGAGTTATTTAACACCAAGGCTGTGACTCAAGGTCTGAAAATATCCTCAGCCCATGTTATCATTTGCTTTGCACACAGTTAAAAAAAACCGTCACGCATACAGTAGCTGTGTGGGTTCTTACCCTGAGCCTGCTAAGCACTTCACACATCTGGCCACGTGCTGTTTACTGAAAAATCCTAAGGTAGGACATTATTCCCCATTAGTGTAGTACAAGTGGTGCAGGTGAGGCTTAGAGAGAGGCCAGGATTCCTTCAGCCTAAGGGATACTACACATCTCGGCCAGACTGTGCCCAAAATTGATTACTGCTTCTGTTTCTTCAAGGCCATATCTCCCCTCTAGCCACCTGCCCTGCACATGCCAGAGACGTCCTTCTCCATTCTTGAGCTATTTTGCTGTCCCCTTGGCTCCCACGCTGCTCACCCTCTGCAGATCTCACAGTGCTGCCTGTCAGTTGTGGCTGTGCCACCCAAGCTTCTGTGTAGGAGTTCTGCATTGACAGTCCTTAGATGTCTGTCCACTCCCACTGTTCTTGTTTCCTTTTTCTGTTCTCTTTGTGGGCTTGATTGAGCTTTTTATTCCTTTGCTTCATTTTGTGTGGGCTTGAGAGGCGAGTAAATAAGCATGCTAATTAGGAGCAATAATAGAGTATTTTTCAAAGCTTCCAAACATTTAGTGATGAGTTATTTTTTTCCTTAGCCTCATGATATATACTTAGTCTCCACACAAATGTCAGGAGATGAGTCTTGTATACTATGTGTTAGTTGTAGAAAATTGAAGCAGTGCAGGAAGAAAGCAAGCCACAGCATGATCTCAGGGTTACTATGTATGGGTTTGTATGATGATGGGTGCATTTCCTTTCAGCCTTAGGCTGTGCGGTAATCTGACATAGTTGTAGCCTATATATATATATATATATATATATATATATATATATATATATATATATTTTTTTTTTTTTTTTTTTTTTTTTTTTTTTTTTTTTTTTTTTTTTTTTTTTTTTTTTTTTTTTTTTTTTTTTTTGGTCTTTTTGAGACAGGGTCTCACTATGTAGTTCAGGCTGGCCTTAAGCTCACTTTGTAGCTCAGGCTAGTCTCGAACTCACAACAATCCTCCTGCTTCAGCCTCCCGAGTGCTGGGATTACAGGCATGTGCCACCACGCCTGGCTTAGTTGTAGCCTATTAATAATGCTGCAAATTTTCATGGACTCAGCCTAGTACACATTCTGTGGACACTTCCAAACTGCCTTTCTAAATCATGCATTCACCTTGCACACACAGGTGTTTCCACTCATTCGTTCCTCCCTAGTGCTGCTTCTATGGTACTTCCAGTCTGTGGTGAGCAGTCAGGTGAGGACAATGCAGTGCTAACAGCGATGACATTCAGGTTATTCCTGTAGTTCACTAGCCCACTCCTGTGGATGTTTGATTTGTGATGATTCTTCATCATCATAAAAATACTATGCCAAAAAAAATACTATGCCAAATGAATACCTTGGTACCTAATACTCATTCTGAATTCTGGATTATTTCCTGGCTAGTGTCTTAGAATAAAAAATATTTCAAAACCCAAAATGAGAAGTGCTCTTGGGAGACTACCCAGGAGGCAGTCTGTTCTTCCCTGGCTGTCTCCAGGCTCTGGCCACCCTTGGAGGCCCTGGCACCAGGACCCATCCAGACTCACCACTCGGAACTGGTTTGGCCTGGGCCGACAAAGCCAAAGGACGCTGTTGGTGCACTATGTTACTTCTTAGTGCTACCTTGAAGTCTCTAGCAGAGTCTAAAGGAGCTAAGAAAGTAGTTCACACTGAGATAAAAAGTGTGCATATCTTAATAAGATGCATTTTCCAGGAAATGTTCGCATTTTAACAAAGGGGAAAACCAAAATAAAACTGCTTTGTAAGAGAGAAATGCAGACCATTTGATAAACATTTAAGGAACTTTTTTAGGCAGGACACCAATCCTAACCCTCAGACCACTCTAGCCAGCAGGCTGTGAATTAGCCCAGCCTAGAATGTAGTCCATTAACAGTTTTCCTCTTCCTCTAAACTTTGTAATTATAGCTGTTGATTTAAAATAATGGAATAAGTGGTTAGTATTATACAATGAAAAATAAAAGATCCTTGTGTCCTCCACTTACCTCACCTCACACACACACACACACACACACACACACACATAAGACTTAAGACCCTGAGTACAATTTCCTACAGCACAGCTGCAATGGGGTTCCTCTGCCTGAAGTGACTGACGATGTTTGCATACAGCTATGCACCTTGAGGCTATCTGCCTCTACCACCTGTGTGGGCTTGGGTAGGTCAGTGGGCCCATGGGCCCCCTGTGCCACATGCTGAGGAGCCTCTAAGGCATTGAAACTGCAGTGAACAGCTAGTTCTCATTCTGCACATGAGTTTGAGTCTCAGAAGTTCTGCAGTTTTCCCAGCTGCCCAAGATTGTACACTATAACCTCAAGAGAGAGTGCAGATGTCCCTAGGAAACGAGTTCCTATGCTGTTTCCAGGTGGCCTTTGAACTAGGGATGCTGGGGTGAGGGTCTTTATTGGAATCAGAGAGGAATCAGGCTCAAGTAGAGCCTTGGACTGTCCACTAGATATTTTACTTTTCTTAAACTTGTCATTTTTTATGGAGACATTGAGGCAGTAGAAATCCATGTGGTTTTCTCTTAGTTATAAATTCCTCTAGTAGTGCTTTTGAAGTTGGCAGCCCAGAATAGGATTACTCACAAGTTGGTGAACCCATAAGCATGTGACCTCGCAGAAGCTGGGCCATTGCAGATATCATTAGAGACTTCTGCTCCCACGGGCATGCCACTGAAGGAAGCACCTGGGAGGCTGCAGGGGAATCATAGAGAGGGGGCAGCTCCTGCAGAGTAGGGGCTGGGAGGAGGTCATCTGGGGTCCAAACTTCGTCTCAGCTTTCATTGGTTCTTCAGGACTTATGAAAATGCTGCTAGTAATGGAAATGACAATAAGTTATAGCTAGCATTTATTAAGTGTCACTGAACAGGAATAAAATATCACTCTTTTCATAAAATGTCTATTCCAACTATTGAATAATTAATTTTCTTAATGAATTGAAGAGCAATGGATTCCATTCTTTTCCCACCACTATAAAAATTAATACAGTGAATACTTGAATACTGGAAGATATTTATAATTATTAGGTAGATAATTAATTAGTTGATTAATCACAGGGAAGCAAAGGGTCATTGAGTTATTATTTTATGTCGCACCTTCTAGTTTATAAAACACTTTCACTTGCACTGTAAGAATCAGGCTCAGAGTTGTGAGCTACTTATGCCTGGGAGCTCAGCTTGCGGCTTCTGGATTACATAAATGAAACATCACATTCTACCAAACAAATGCATATAATTGCCAACTAATGAAAAAACATTTTAGAGAAGGGTGTTGTGTTTTTGGAAGGGAGTATAAGTAGTTGACACCATCCAGCCAGTCCCTGCTCAGCTGTGGGTGACCCAAGCTGCTCCACTTAGCTGCAGGGTCTTTGCTGCCCCATCCCAGGTCCTCCCTGCCTCACTGCATGCCCCTCAGTGATGCTGCAGTTTACAGTGGGACATCATGACACGGGGCTGTCCTGAGTTCACATGCTGACTTGCTGCTTGCCCACTGAGCAGCTTTAGGTGAGATAGAAGGCCTCTCTGAGCCCCATGGTCCTCCTTTGTGAATGAGGAATGATATTGTTGATCTCAGGAGAGAATTGTGATGAAACAAAATCAGATAATCTTCATATAAGTTCTCAAGCACTCATGCCTGTTTGAAAGACAGTAGCACTTGTTGCTAACATTTCCAGTCACAGAAAGAAGAGGTCACATGAAGTTAGGGAGTCTCTAGGGCCATTTATTTGCACAGTGAATGCATAGGACAAGGCTCCATCTTCAACAGCACAAAGGCTTAGAGCCTGTTGGTAAACTCTTCCACATTTGGTTGTTTTTTCTGTATGCAAGAGTTCCCAAGACTTACCCATAGCAGTAGGGCAGGGCTAAGAGGCCTACTGCTGGGACAGGTGGTCGGTGTGGCCTTGGTGACTAGAGGAAGTCCTAGACTATAGAATGGTGGACAGAAAGTGTAGCCACTGCATGTGCTCTGGGGTCTGAGGCTGGATTCTGTGACACTGCGGGATGCCTCTGCAACCTTGAGGTGCCCTGTGACCTTCCCTTTCAGGCCTCAGTATTCCTACTTCCTGTAAGGGGGATTGATATGAGTCATTATACATTAAATTAATTTACATTAATCATCATTGATCAAATTACAAACTAAATCCACATCTATTTCCACTTCTGACACTGGGTTTGATCAGCAAGCAAGTGGGGGCACCCAGGCCTACAGGTGGAACTTAGAAGGTTCTCAATGCAGCTGGAGACTTCAGAGGGTGCCCCTGCCAACCTCAGGCTTGCCTGGGTCCTGGTGATGCTATGTGGCAGTGCTCTGACTGGATTTGGGTTTTCTAAAGGGCTGTTTGAGAATGATCCATCAAAGGCCGAGATTGGCAGCAGGAAAGCTGCCCCGGGGTCCGCAGTGGTGACCAGAGTGAAATAGATGACGCCCGAACAGTATGGGAGAGAAAGTCAGGGCTCAGGCTGGCTTAGCACACCAGTGCCACGGGCGGAGATGGTAGGCTAGGACAAGGCGCAGCCCTGAGGTTTTACCTGTTCTTCTTGGGTGTCATCTTTTGCTGACAGGTATGGTTCCTATAGAAGGAGGGCAATAAATAGTTGTTGAATGAATAGATGAATACAAAAGCAAACTCATAACTAAATTAGTTGATTCAAAGGGTTCTCAATCTCGTGGCCCAGTAAGGCCAGCCAGTACCAATCTGCAAGGTAATTTTGGGCTCATTTTCAACACAGTCTCCCGGTAAAGAGCCCACCATTCACCCATGGCTGAGAGTTATCTTTTTTTTTTTTAACTCATTATTAACTTTATTGAAAATTAATAATAATTATGTAGCAAATTAAAAATTGTAGAAAAATATTTAAACATGAAAGATATAAAATGTAGACAGTGAATTTTAGAAAAATATTTCTGAAATGAGTACATGAGATTAACAATAGATTTTTAATAATAGATTGCATATTGTAAAAAATTATTTACAAACTTAAATGAATATAACAACAAAAATTGTCTAAAATAAACATAAAGAAGACAAGAGTTTACAGAAGGATGGATTTTTTCTTTTTTGGGGGGGGGGCTGACTCAGGCTGCCTTGAGGGTGGGTCTGGTGAGGAATGTGGAGCTGGAGCTCAATGCCCCTGATTGCATTTGCACAAGCAGGTACTTAAACAACTGAGGTAACTTGCAGGCCCCCTAGAAGACAGAGTTTACAGATCAGTCATATAATAGTTCACTTTTCTTGTACAAAAGTGTCCTTTTTCTTGGAAATGTGGGGCTACAATTTTAACTAAATTCAGAAATTTTAAATCTTTAAATGTTTATTGCCTACCCCATTCTACTTTGAGAATTCTAATTACATGAATATAACTTGCTTGATTTTGAGAGCTGTCTTACTGTTGGTTTACTAAGGTGACTTAGAAAAATGTCGACGCACAAACAAATGATTCTTTCTTAGGCCAACAGTAACCATTCAGAATATATAGCAGAAAAATATCTATTCCATTTTAATGACATTACGTATTAAACATCATAAAATTCAGATGAACAAAATAAAGTAAAAATTAACTTTGAGATCATTCCAGATGATAAGCATGACAGACTTGACAAAATGGTTTTGAATTTCTTCCAAAAGAATAAATAATCAAGGAAATATTTTATAAAATATAGTATGGGGGTACTTTTATCATCACTTGATAAAATATATTATAAAATGACTTTAGTTTAAAGAGTGTAGGGGGCAGCCAGGGGCAGAGGTGAGGGTAGGTGGAACGCAGAGGTGAGAGTTAGATCCAGGCCCTGAGACAGTGATTCAGGAGCTGGCTCTGACTCCAGAGACAGAACTCACCCTCTAATTACGGCCCGTCCTCCAGACTGCAGCTTAAACGTGGTCTGTGGTTGAAGCTTCCATTTTAGGACCATGGTTGGCAACTCTGGTCCTGAAACCCATCATAAATCTTTTCAAAAACTGTGACGTCCTCACTAAAAATATCCACTCTGTGATCATGTGAAAATGCACCTGCCCCAACCCTGGAACTGAATCCCAGGGAGGGTGCTGAGCAGATGCAAGCCCAGAGGCCCTGGCCCTGCGGCCTGGTCCCAGAGCTGGCACACTACTGCTCTCTGAGGATGGTGCAGGATGGTGCAGATGCAAGTTGGTCCCATTATTTGGTGACTTCTCTAGATGAATCTGTTCTATTTTTAAAATTTAGAATTCATGCTGGTGCTCCCCGATTCCTGTGTTGAAATCTGCCTCCCTGTGAGACAGTGTCAAGAGGTGGGGCCATGGGACAGGCTGGATCAGGAGAACAGAGCCCTGACAAGGGCTGCAGTGTCCTTTGAAAAAAGACAAGAGATCAGTTGTTTGCACGCTCTCAGCTGGGTGCCACGTGAGGATGTGGCAAGAAAGTAGTGTCTGTACCAGAAGGAGGCACCAGAACCCAGCCAAGCCAGGACCTTGACTATATTTCCAGCAGTGGCCTGTGCTGATAAAGGCCTGGGAAGAGCTGTTGCTGCCTTATTTACCTTTCTAAGCTCACAAAACACCCCAGGGCTACATGTTAAAGACAAGTCTGGGGTGTGGATTCCAGGCTTTGCACACAGCTAGGAGCATGGTACTATTAGAAGAAAAGCCTTCCATGTCTGGAGCTAGTGTTTTAGAAGGTGCCTGAGAGACAGTGGAGACTCCAAGTGAGAGAGAGAGAGCTCTGCTTGGAGTCCAGAGGCTTCCTCTAAAGGGCCACCCTCTTGGCTCCCCAGCTTCAGGTTCTTGGTAAATATTTGTAAGTTCTCCATACTTCCAGCTTCTCATTCGTGAGGGGAGGCATTGGAGCCTCCATTTGACCTTACTTTTAGGGTTCTGTGAAGGGCAAATATGATGAGGCAGATATGGTTTATAGATTGTAAAGTGCTGTGTTTAAGATTGTTAGAGTGTTCTGCTAGGCCAAGCTGACAACTACTCACAAATGTTTAGGAATAAAATCAACTACTATGTTATTCTGTAAAAGAGAGATGGGATTAATGAAAGGAAGGAGGGCGGGAGGGAGCAAGGGAGGAAGGAAGGAAGGAAGGAAGGAAGGAAGGAAGGAAGGAAGGAAGGAAGGAAGGAAGGAAGCAAAGAAGGAAGCAAGCAAGCAAACAAGCAATTCCCTGGTGAGTGAAAGTGGGCTGCCTTTAAGAGTCATGTCATGTTGAGGTCAGAGGCCAGGCCTTGCCCATCTGCATGACTAGATTTTTGGAAACAGGCTGTCCCTGTGTTAGGGATCCACCTCTCTTCCATCAGGGCAGTTTTTACAGAGCTCAGATGAAAGTTACCAGCCACAAGCTTCCCAACAAATGAGAGCTCCTATTGGCTGTCTGGGAAGCATACAAGTGTCCCCTGCAGCTGGTGTGGGGAGGATGATGTGGGACCTACAGAGACCTGAACACAGTGCTGTGTGGCATCTGCTGAGTTGGCTCCTAGTGTTGTTTCCTGTTATCACTATTGCATCATTCCAGCGGCATCCCCATGGGAGTTCTTTGTCTTCTAGAATTTTCTTTCATTCCACTGTCAGTTGCTTAACAGAGAATGTTTTGGTTTGTCTAGGCTTTTGTTCTTAGTAGTACCTCCCTCCCCAGTGGAGCATAAAATGTGGCTCATAAACAGAACTTAACAACTGGTTGTAGGATAGAGAGACTGGACACAGTGACAGAAGTGCTGAGTCACATGAGAATGGACACCTGCAGAAAATATCCCTGGGCTGCCTCTCTGAGCAGTGGGGACCTTTGCTTCCCATGTCTTCATTGTGACCCAGGCTGAAACTGTTTGCCTGTCCTCTGCATTCTCTCCTAGTTGCTCTGGATGCCTGGCAGTCCCTGGCTGTCTCCTCAGTAGCTGTAGATCCATCCATTAGGGACTTTGATGTTGCCCACATCAGCACTGCTGCCACCAACTTCTCAGCTGCCCGAGATTTCTGCTTGCAAGGTAAGAGCACTCCACACCCCAGGAGGGTGCTTCAGGCTTCCCCACAGCTACTCAAGGTCCTGATTTCAGAGGCTTACAGAGATAAAGCCTCTGAGGATAAATGAGGTGGGGGGGTCCTGGCAGGAAGGCATTAGCTGACAGGAGCAGGCCTGAGTGGGGACTGCTGCACTGTGTAGTCCTCATGACAAGGAAGAGATGGACTTGCTATGGTCAGGTTCATAGACTAAGCTAAGACCTGGAGCAAAACTTGAATTTGAGGAAATTTTCTTCAGTGCAATTTTAAGTAACTTTCCAGTAGGCAAAATTATCTACACATATATTATTCCCCTATAGAGTTTCTGTCTTAGTTACTTTTCACTCATTGCTGAGACAGAATACCCAACACTCAAAAATAAGGAAGGAAAGATTTGTTTAGCTCACAACTTGTGGAGGTTTCAGTACACACTCAGCTGGCTTCAAGGCAGAGTGGCACATGGCAGAGGGTAGCAGTTCATGGCAGTGGAAAACAATAAAGAGCAAAGGGAGCAGCAGTGGCTGGCAAGCCTCCCTTCCTCCATTATATTGTATTCAGACTATCTGCCCCAGGGCATGTGTAGTGCTCACACTCATAATCCCAGCATTGGACAATGAATGAATCACAAACTCTAAAAACCTGCCCCATTGATTTCATGAGGCTTTTATGGGACAATTAGACACAAACCATAACAGTTTCTAATCATTGTAGTAAAAAAAAATAACTAGTTGATCACTTGACTGTAATGTTTCACAAAGACTTTTAAGCTTCTAAAAGTGGCTAAGGTCAGATGCCTTTTACACTCTTCCAAGATTCTGAAGCCATCTAAGACTCCATGAATGCCAGGAATCTCTCCTATAGACTGGATAATATTACTCACCAAGCTTTGTTTATCCCTCAGACCAGGCCACCATGTACAGATATACAAATTGTGTACTGCACAATTTGGTGTCATTCAGAAACTGGGTTCAAATAAGCCCACAGGCCATGTACACGTTGCCCAATCAAACAAAGCAGCACTGTTTTTAAAAGCAGTTTATTACTGAATAAGCATTCATACTAGATGCTATGAAATAGTTTAAGTAGACTGTCTAGTAGAGGAGGTAACTGCAAGGGAAAGGGAATAGTCTCCAGTGGAACATGCATGTATGTGTGGGGTGAGCATGTATTATAACAGCACAGTGGGAGACTAGGTGAAATGAAAGGCAAGAACTGGAACAGGAACAGCATGTCTAGGACCACTTTAACTTGAGCCCCTTGAGGAGCCAGAGGAATGTTTTCAGCAGGGACTGCTAAAGACCACTTATGAATTAAACAAACAGTAAAAATCTTGACTGTTGTGTGGAAAATAGATCAGTGAGGGCACTGCCCCCCACTGTGGTATCTTCAGTTTCAACACGGTGCATAAGACTTGTGATAGGTGTTCAAATGAATGGACAGTAGAAGGACAGACAGAAGGACAGAGAGATAGATGGAAGCATGGGTGCTTGGGTTCATGGCCACACAATTGGATGGAAGGATAAATTGATGATAGGTGGGTGACTCATGGAGGTGTGCATGTTTGGGTGGAAGGATGGATGGACCAGCTGAAGAATGGGCAATGGATGAATGGAAGGATGGGTGGGCAGATGGGTGCATACCTGCACAGATTCATGCTTTTATGATTTGGAAGGATGGGCAGATGATATATGGGTGGACTCATGGGAATGTGATCAAATAGAAGGATGGATCAGCAAAGGGATGAGAGGATGAATGACTGCGTGGGTGAGTGGATTCACACAGTCATGCGTACTGGCATGAGTGAGGTTGGTGCCTATGGCTGTACCTCTGTCCTTCCTCTGCCCCACAGAATGTTTCCGTCACCGGGCCTGCATCACCACCACTCTGCAGACCTGGCCTGGTGCTTTGCGATGCATGTTCTACCCTGACACCCAGAGCTGCACACATAGCCTGCAGGGCCAGAGCTGCCGGCTCCTGCTCCGTGAGGAGGCCACACACATCTACCGCAAGCCTGGTGAGTGCAGCCTGGCCTGAGCGGCTGTCCCTGGAGTCCGGAGGGAAGCTGAGGGGCAGTCTTTATGGCGACTTGGAGGACAGTGGCTTTATTAATTCTGAGGAGAAAGTTGGCCAAAATTACTAAGGCAAGATGGCCCTCAGCTGGGGCAGACTGAAGGAAAGTAGGAAAAACTCTGTAACTTTTATTAACTTATTTCATTTAGTTAGAGAAGCCACTTTGGCCTTTGAGTTTCTTATTAAATAGGCCACTTTATTGCTGATTTTTAGATTAGAGAATTCTTTCACTTGTCATATTTCATTTGAGTATAACATTAATCTTGTGAGGTGGTAGAATTTTGGTTTTAATTGCTTTCATTTGTGCTCATTTAGTACATAATGATTATATTTATTGTGAGAAGTTAGCACCTATCAATATATATCTTAATTCTTCTTTTTTAAAATTCCATACCTCCCCTCCTCCCTGCTTGTCCCAGTCCCACTTGGAAATCCTATTTTCATCATTCTTCCTTCTTCCCTTTAATTCTGTTTTCCATCCCCTTTCCCTTCCCTCTTTTCCTCTTCCCTCCTCCATCTCTTGTTCTCTCATCCATTTTAAAAATATCTCCCCACTTGCGTTTATTCTCTCCCTGCTTTCTTTCCTCACCATAAGGTTTCAGCTGTGTAATTTTTGAGTTTGTGTCAGACTTATTTCATTTACTATTATGTTCTCAAATTGTACCCACTTATCTACAAATACTTCATGCTTATTTTTCTTTATGGCACAGTAATATTCCACTGTGCATAAACATCACATTTTCTTTATCGATTTATCTCTTCGTGGACATAAAGGCCACTTCTAAGATTTATCTATTAAAACTCATGCTACTATAAATATAGATATGTGGATATCTCTGTAATATGATGAATTTAATTCTTTCAAGACAATACCTAGAATAGCTGGATCAAATGAAATATCTATTTTAGTTTTCTAAGGAATCTCCACACAAATTTCATAGTGGGTGTATTAGTTTACATTTACATCAACAATATGAAGAGCTCCATTACCCCAAATCTTTGCATAATTTGTATTATTTGATTTCTTGATGATAGACACATTTTCTGGAGTAGGATACTATCTCAATGTTCTTTTAATTTTCAGTTCTTTAATGGCCAACAACATTGATCACTCTTTCCTGTATTATATATTGGCCATTGTACTTTTTTTTTCTGAAAAGTGTGTATGTACTTTGGATGCCCATTTTTTCTTTTGATCTAGCCTTTAATTATGGAGAGATGTGGGTTTTTTTGAAATTTTTATATCCTAGATATTAGTGCTTTTTGGAATAGCTGGAAAAAAAAATATTTCCCCATTCAGTAGGTTGTTTCTTCATTCCATTGTTTGTTTCTTTTATTTTGATGGAACTGGGGATTGAACTCAGGCCCTTGTGCTTGCTTGCCAGGCAAGAACTTATTCTACTGAGCCATCTCCCCAGCCCTTATCGTTTCTTTTGATGTGCAGATGCCTTTAACTTGACTTTATCTCATTTGTTGATTTTTGGTATTATTTCTTGTGCTATTGAGATTCTGTTCAGAATGTCCTTGATTATCCCTTGCCTTTCAAGAGCTTTACCTACTTTATTTTCCAGCACATCATTACTATTTTAACATAATATCTTTAATACATTTTGATTATAGTTTAATACCTGGTGTGACAAATGGGTCTGGACTCTTATCTTCTGCATATGGCTATCCAATTTTTCCAGTCACCACTTTTTAAAGAAGCTATCTTTCCTGTAGTGTATATTTTGTCCCTTTCTCCAAAGATCAAATAGATGAATGTGTTTGGGGCTCTCTCTACTTCCTCTCTTCTGTTTCATTGATCCTCTTCTCTGTTTCTATGACAGTATTATCCTGTTCCCACTGGCTTGAGCCAGCTGCGGTACATGCATGACTATTCCATGGGGAAACTGGTATGACTGGTGGTACTTGTCCATTTTTGTTAATCTTGTAGCTAATAAAAATGATGAAAACCCACTTGATGAGACAGTTGTGCATATGTCATTGGTGGCTGGAGCCGCTTGGAAGCAAGGCATACAAGTTAGAGCCCTGCTGTGAATATGTTAATCACAGTAGCTTTGTAGTACAACTTCAAATCTGGGATTTTGGTGTTTCCTACTATTCTCTTGTTGCCCATGATTGCTTTGCTATCCTGGGTCTCTTCTGGTACCATATGAATTTTAAGATTGTTTTCTATAGATCTATGAGAAATGCTACTGGCATTTTGGCTGGAACTGTGTTAAATCTGTGTATCAGTTTTGGAAGTTTAGCCATTTTGACTACATTTGTTCCTTCTATTCAAGAATGATGCATATCTTTCCATTTGCTGATGTTATGCTTAATTTTGTTGTTCAGAGTGATATCATTTTCATTGCAGAGGCCTTTCACTTTCTTGTTTAGCTTAATTTCTAAGTGTTTAGTTTTTCTTGATATGATAATGAATGATATTATAATCCTTATTTCTTACTCAGTGAGTTCATTATTAGTGTACAGGAATGCTACAGATGTTTGTGTGTATACATTGTATCCTGCTATCCTACTAAATTTGGTTATTAATCTAGACAATGTTTTGTGAAATATTTTGGGTCTCCTACATAGAGGATCATGTAATCTGCACATAATGATGCTTTGACTTCCTCTTTTATTTATTTCTCTTACCTGATTGCTCTTTCTAGTATTTCAAGGACTATGTTGAGGAGGAGTGGTGACTGTGAGCAGCCTTGTCTTGTTACTGATTTTGAAGCTGAAATTTTTCCTTATTTCTTATGATATTGAAAGCAGGCTGGTCATAAATGCTTTTTGTTACATTGAAATAAGTTTCATATATATGTTTTCTTCATTTTTTATCATGAATGGATGTTGGATTTTTATTAAAGGCTTTTTCTGCAACTATTGAGATGATCAAGTAAGTTTTGTCTTTGTTTCTGTTTAAGTGATGAATTACATTCATTGTCTTGTTTATGTTGAACCATCCTTGCATTGTTGGGGTAAAGCCTAGTTGGTCATAATCTATGAAATTTTCAGTGATTCACTGCATTCTGCTTACCAGTATCTTGTTTCTGATTTTTGTATCTATGTTCATTAGAAAGAGTGGCCTGTAATTCTCTTTTTCATTTGGGTCCTTGTTTGACTTTGGGATGAGGGTAATGCTAGCTTCCAGGAGTGATTTATAAGCATTCCTTCTTTTCAGTTTCTTTAAACAGGGTGAGGAGCATGAGGTCTTCTCCGAAGTGATTGTAGAATTTTCAGTGAATCCATTAAGCCCTGGGCTTTTCTTAGTAACTTTTTAAAAATTGCTGTTTCAGTTTCATTGGCTATTATTGGATTGTTCAAAATCTTTAAGCCTTCTTGGTTTGGTTTTGATAATTCCTATGTATCTAGGAATCTTTCCATTCCTTTTGAGTTTTTCAGTTCTTGGTGTACAAATTGGTGAAGTAGTTTTTAATAATCTCCTGGATTTTGGTGTCGTCTATTATAATTTTACCTTTTTTTTTTTTTTACTTACATTGATTTGTTTCATTTCTTTCCTATTTTTGGTAAGATTGGCTAAAGTTTTTCCATTTTGTTTATTCTTTCAGCAAACCAGCTCTTTGATTCATTGATTTTTTTCTTCATCTTACTGATTTTTGCTTTGGTTTGTGTCTGAAAATAGGGTAGTTAATCTTGCTTGTTTTGGGGTTTCTATTGTATGGAATATTGTTTGTCCTTTTTTGATCTTTTAGTCTACACATTTCTTTTTGGGGTTAAATGTGTTTCTTATATACTGCATACCACTGGAATTTGGGTTTATTCCATTCTTATAATCTTTGTCTTTAAGTTGGTGAATTGAGACCATTCACATTGTTAGTTATAATTTGTAAATACTAATTTATCCTGTCATTGTATTATTCTCCTGTTACTGTTTTCCTTTCTTTTCCTTATAGTTAATTGTTTACACTAGCTGCATTGATTGTCTTGGAATTTTTGATTAGCTTGTCTATTTCTAGGGTAGCCTTGAGAATTTTCTAGAATGTTCGTTTCTTGGTCATATATTTAAGTACTATTTATGTTGAAAATGCCTTATTTCTTCATCAATTTTGAAAGGTAACTTTGCAGGATACATTGGTTTAGGTTAGAAGTTATTTTATTTGAGGACTTGACATGTCCCACTCCAAGTTGTCTTTGCCATTAAATTTAGTGCTGAGAACTCTGCTGTAATTCTGATGGATTTTCCTTTATAAGAGAATCATTGCTGTTATCCAAATGCTTTTAAAATTCTGCTTTTCTGTTGGGGATTTCTGGCATTTTGATAATGTTGTGTTCTGCATATTTTTCTGATTGTGACTATTTAGGGTTCTATGTGCCATATATATCTGTATGTTGAATTCTTATGTTGTTTCTTGCTTGTCCATAATTCTCATTACTGTTTCTCATCTTTGCATCATCTAGAAGTTTTTGGATCCATGCATCATGTTCTCTCTGTCTCTCTCTCTCTTTTTTTTTTTTTTTTTTTTTTTTTGGTGGAATTGGGGATTGAACTCAGGCCCTTGCACTTGGCAGGGAAGCACTTATTCCATTGAGCCATCTCCTGGGCCCCATCATGTTCTTTTTTGTTTTTAAGGTATCCATGATTGACTGCTCACCAACTACAGTCCTATAATCTAGATCTGATGTTTTCCCCTCACACTGGTTGCTTCAGCTGCCCAAACTTGTAGCCATGTTTTTGATCTCCTGGATTTCTTTTTTTTTTTTTTTTTTTTTTTTTTTTTTTTTTTTT
>PVKA01027224.1:0-30780 GCA_004027165.1 Ctenomys sociabilis
GACTCTTCAGCGCCATTTCTCTCCTGCCTTCTCTCCTCCATCTTTCCTGCTGCCTCTCACAAGGACCCCTTGGTCCACTGAGCTCAGGCTGTGGCTTCTCTCTTGGAATCGCCCCGGGGTCCACGCTGTGACAGTGTTGCTCCATCTCTGCACAAGAGTAAGAACTGTACCTCTTTGTGCCGCACACGGGTGCTGCACTCCTGTGGTCTGTCTAGAAAGATGGCCGGAAGCAGGGGAGTCTTATCCAAGTTGGATCTAATAGCTCACTCAAATGCTGGCCAAGTGTTTCCCGCCTGCACTCCTCATCTTGGCACCAGCGAAGGCCCCTGGTGCCTTCCCCTCGGCCACTGCTTGGCACATCTGAGAACACTTGCCTGAGTAGTTCAGAGCACAGTGGGTGGGAGAGCTGGCCGCACGTGCAAAGCCTAGGACTCATCCTCCTTCTAATCTTGAGTCTTGGGGCCTGGGGTTCACTTGCTGGAAGGTGCAAGCATGGTGGAGAGGCATGGTGCTGTTCCCCGCAGCTCTTGCCCGTTCCCCCAGCTGCACCGTCATTCATGCCCAGCAGGCTGCACTGTGAGACTGCTGATTGCTTCTCCCCAGCCTACCAGGACTATGAACCCTGGATCCCAGCTGCCCTCTAGAAACACTGGACTGAGAGATAGACAGACAGGCACATAGACATCTGTGTCCTCGGGAGGGTGTGGGGGAGGGGACAGCAGGCACAGAGCATTCTTTAGGGATAGATCTAGCAAGCAGGATCCCAGGTGTGAGCGTACCACCCCGCCTGGTGTATCTCGCTGGGAGCTCCTAGCCAGTGGCACTATTCCCTGGCAGAGGCACAGGCTGTGGCCAGGGTGATGGGGAAGTGAAGCCTGAGATGGAGTCAGGTGCTCCTGGTGTCGCAGCCAGAGGAGCAGGCTTCTGCCTGTGTGCTTTGGCACAAGACCTCAAGGACCCAGGAAGGAAACGGGTCTTGGTTCTCTGGGGGACTTGGGCTCTGAGCCTTTTGGTCTGAATCAAACCAATCAGCATCATGACCTGACTCCGTACTAAAATTAATGTGAGCTCCCAGACTGAGTTCTTAGTTCAGAGGTTTTCACAAGGATGAGGCAAAATGATGGTTTTTATTTACTTATTTATTTGTTTGTTTTGTTTCTTTCAGACAGGGTTTTGTACATAGTTCAGGTTAGCCTTATACTCACTGTGTAGCCCAGGCCGGCCTTGAACTCTCAGTGATCCTCCTGCCGTAGCCTCCCAAATCTTGGGGTATGGGTCTGTGCCACCATATTCAGCTTCAGAGAAATGACTTTTAAGTACTTTTAAGTACTTTGTCAAAAGTAATGTATAAAGTATTTTTCTTTAATTTTTAAGCTGACCTGTGACAGCAGGGGAAAGAGGGTTCTGCCAGGCTGCACCCGATTGATTTTGGGAAGTTCACCAAGGGGATGGTGCCAGGGGCACACTATACTGCTGCACCCAGCCGGGAACGGGGACTGGCCTCCCTTTCCGGGGCACTTGATTCCTGAATGAGGCTCCATGCGCTGAACATCAGGCTCCAGAGTGAAGTCTGCCGACACGGCCTTTCTGGAGTTCTCTCACACAGGTCCCGTTGGGAGCCCTGGCTTATGGGCCAGCTTCCTCAGTCACCTCAGTGTAGAGTCTATGGGACGACCGTTTCAAGATTGCTGTGTGTCTCTGCTACCTTAGAATCCCAGCCCTCTCCAGCCCCAGACACCACAGGACTGGCTCTTCCTCTTCCTCAGCCCAGGCTTGCTCTCCAGGCCCGCCAGCAGCAGGCCTTGTGACTCAGCGCCCCCCGCAGGCTCCTCTTCCACTCTTTTCATACGTGATCCCTTCAAATCCTCCCATGAGGGAGAGACAGCGAAGTCACATTCTTTCTCAGGGGCTTCTGGGTAGGCCAGGCTCAGGACTGCCCACAGCTATGGAAGGCATAGAGAGAGGATAATGTTAATCAATTTGTGTTTGATTGTTTCCTGAGCCTTACTGACTTCTTGGTCCTTCTTTGGGATTTGGAAAGGCATTTCGGCTCAGTGTAATAAATATTTGCTGATACAATGAGCAGGTCTCCTTGATCAATAATAGGGGGGGAATGCAACAGTGACTGAGGTAGAAATGATGTTTCTTAGGACATAGCAGTTACGTAGGAAGATAGATGCATAAGACAGGATGAAACAAGGCCTGTACAACTTATAGTAGCATGAAACAGCAGGGGAACAATAACTATAGCTAGCAGAATAGGGGAAAAGTTGGGTTTAGCTCCTGAGTGTACTTTGTCAAAAGTAATGTATAAAGGATTTTTCTTTAATTTTTAAGCTGACCTGTGAAAGCAGGAGAAAGAGGGTTCTGCCAGTCTGCACCTTCTGGAAGAAGTAGCACTGGAACCAAAACTTGCTTTCTGAAGTTGAAGAATGAACCTTTCTTGACATCCTGGATTGTCCTGTATGTGGGTTGATATTTTAGCCTGCTATTGAGGCTGGAAATCATATTGATCCAAATCAGATTCTTCCCAGCTATTAACTGGGCTTAAATAGTTGACCTGCACACATCAGCCGTGAGCATTCTGTGCCTATCTGGCCCATGTCCCTTGCGCGGCCCTGTGAGTCAGTGGGGAATCCAGGGTTGGGGGAAGGGCAGCTCAGTCCATGGGAGGAGGATGGTATGGCTCAGTGCCACGGCCTTCGTGTGGCCTTAGCACATGAGGGTTGCACTCATCTGGGAAGCAACAGGAAAAACACATCATGAACCTCAAGAGCATTGGTTTATTTTTTAATGTATTTGGTACAGGATCTCACTATGCAGCTCAGACATGTCACAGTCCTTCTGGTTTCAGACTCCCCAGTGCTGGGATTACAGGTGTGTGCCTCCATGCCCGGACTTGGTGGCAGCTTAGCATGCCTCGTGGCAGGGCTGGTGTGCAATGTGGTGCTAGGGATCAAACCCCAGGCCCCGCGCTTGCCTAAGAAGCACTTAGTCTGCTGAGCTATCTCGCTGGCCCTCTCAAGAGTATTTTTGTTTCACCTCTGAGGGTATGAGAGTGGAGCAGCTGGAGAAAAGGAGGCAGCAGCTGGACAAGGTGAGGTAGGAAGGAGGATGCGAACGTCCTGTGCATTCTGGTCTGCCACGTAGATCAGAATGCAAGTCGGGTAGATCTAGGTATGGAAAAGTTAGTGAAGTCTCCTTTCCTGCACTTCCTCCATGGGTATCATTTGGCTGATTTGTGCCCTTCCAGAGGGAGGGCCATGTTTGGCCTTGTGGTTGAGCAAGGGACATGGGAGCTTATGTGTGAGGGTTGGCCTGGAGCCTGATCCCGTGCGGGATCTCCCCTGCGTCACTGTAGCCTCCTATGGGTGGTGGCTCCTGATTTGTGTCACGCTTTTCTTCTTCCTTCTTTTAGCATTGCTGCATGGTACAGCTGTCGGTTCCATCAACAGCCTGGGCACCTTCTCCACAGCCACTCAGAATTCTGTGAGCAGAGCTGGGAAAGAAGGAGATATCTGGTTCTCCAGCTTAAGCAGTCTTGGTTCCAAGACTGAACTGCCACCAAGTCTATTTGCTAGCAAGTGAAGAAGCTGCTGTTAGTCTGACAAAATGTGATAATTTGTGTCTTGTACCTCCCTGGCTTTTGTATGCCATAAGCTTTCAGTTATCTAGAGGCCCTGGGGACAAACCATGGCACTGTATAGGTAGAATAAGGCTTGGAACTGAGGCAGCTTAGTACCTGGGTGCTAACACTTAGATGAAGAATATTTTCCAAGGCCCTGTGTCGCCATAGGCAGGGCATTTGAAGGCGACTGAAGCAGCGGGTTAATGTGGCTCCCATCCTGTAAGGAGTCAGGAGAGGCAGGGCCCAGGGGCCTGGCTTGCAGAGGTGGATCTCTCACCCCACTCCTGTCTGCTTTCTGATCACCACGATGGGTGCAGCTTTTTCCCTACTGGGCGGGCCCTTCCACCATGCCATGCTGCCCTGGAGTCAGCTGATGAGAGGATGTGCCACGAGCCAGTGCCAACTTGTTTAAGTCATGGATGTTGGATGTTGTGTATCAGAGACAAAGAAAGTGATTCAGAAACTGGCTTTGGAAGGAAGGAATGAAGAGTTATTTTCTTAGGTTCATCTAACAAAAGCCACTTTGCTTTGTTTTGTTTCTTTAAATGTATTTGGTACAGAGTTTCACTACACAGCTCAGACTTGTTTTCAGCCTTTCCAGTGCTGGGAATACAGGGATGTGCTACCACATCTAGTCTCGGTGGCCGGCTCAGGGCACCTGTGATGGGGCCAGTATGGCATGCAGTGCAGGGGATTAAGCCTTGCCTAGGCAGGCACTTAGACTGCTGAGTTATCTCCACTGCCCACAAATGCCCAGCTTTTGTTTGTTTGTTTGTTCTTGAAAGGGAGCACCTAATCTCCAGGGAAACTTGTTTCTCTAGCGGATCTCTCTAGCCATTAGGAGGCCATGGAATGTGAGTGGAAACTCTTGATTTCCATCCTTTTGATTCCAGTTTCCTTCCAGGAGCTACACAAAACAAAATTACCTTTGTGTCAGCTCATTTAAGCCTGGGACAATTAACCTGGAGGGACGGCAGTTGTATGTTGGTGCATAGTGTCAGAGGTTCCAGACCACGGTCCCTTGGCCCCTTCTCTGTGGGCCTTGGGGGCCCAGTATATCATGGTGGGAACATGCAGTAGCAGAAGTTTCTTCACCTGGTGGCAGCCAAATGCAGAGATGGAAAGGAATTGTGGCCCAAAATCCATTTGAAGGACACAGGCCTAATAGACTTAACTTCTCTGAGCAAGTCCATGTCTGGTTTTTTATTTTTATTTTTTTTGGTACTGGGGATCAAACTCAGGACCTTGCACTTGCCAGGTAGGTGCGTTTGTCATTGAGCTGTCTCCCCGGCCCTACGGCCATGTCTGTTAAAAGTTTCACCATCTCCCCATAGTGCGGTGGCCTGCTAACCAAGCATTTTAACACATGGGCCACTAGGAGGCTTGTGAGAATCCTTGGCTTGCCCAGAGGCTCACAGTGCAGAGTGCCTTGGGGGGGGGGTAAGGCCTAGTCGGAGCAAGCTGGGTCACTGGAGGTCCCCTCAGGGTGGATGCCGGGACCCAGCCTATTCTCCTCTCTGTCTCCTGCTGGCCGCGAGCTAAGTAGCTCTCTTCACCATGTTCTCCTGCCACGGTGTTCCTCCTTCCTTCTGGTCCCCAGAGTCAAGCAGTTGAGGGCTGGAGTCGTCAAGACTGTGAGCCAAAACAAGACTTTCCTTTCAGTTGATTGTCTCAGATAGTCACAGTGGCAAAAGGCTAAAACAATCCTGTTGTGTAGCTCAACCCTTTAATTCAATCCTTGTATTTGTTTTGTTTTTGCTTTTTCTTAAGATGGATCTTTTTTTTTCTTTTTTGGCAGAACCAGGGATTGAACTCAGGCCCTTGCTCTTGCCAGGGAAGCGCTTATTCCACTGAACCATCTCCCTGACCCTTCAGTCCTTGTATTTGAAACTAGGTCGTGTGTCCATAGCAGTCCTCACGTACTGAAGATTTCTTTCCTTTCCCTGACACTCCCCTGGCCTCTCTACATTGCTCCTCATGTGGCGGGAGCTCAGCTAACAGTCTCAGCATCGTGACTGAATCCCTTGAGACCTACCGGCTTGGCAGCTCCCGATGAGGAGCCCCGCACAACCTCCTCACGAGTGGTGTGGCTGACACATATTCTCCATTGCTGGACCCTGTGCTGGGGACATGGAAACTAAGCATGCGTGGTCCTACTTTCCTTTTAAGTTCAAAGGGAAATCTTCAGGCTTTGAGGTAACCACTGAGATTAGTTTGGGAAGTGAAGGTTTAAGATGATGGAGACATTTCATAAAAAGTAAATGTGAAACTATAGAAAGAAAGCAGCTTATAGAAAAGGTCATTGGGAAAAATCACCCCTTATCTTACTTTTCTCATTGCCGAGATAAAATATCTAATGTGCCAAGTTTAAGGAGGACAGGTTCATTTCAGCTCACAGCTTGCAGAGGGTTCAGGCTATGATTGGCTGGCTCCAAGGCTGGGCGGCATGGCGGGTGGGCACTGCAGGAGAGTAGTCCGTGGCGGGGCAGCAGAACACAGCAGCGCAGCGGCAGCAGCAGCCTGCCGCTCCCTCATCCCTTCCAGGCATCCTGCCTTCTGGGCGGTTTTTCCCACACCCAGCATGGGCTTTTCCATTATCTACAGCCAGAACTATGCTAAGCCAACCAATGGACTAACTTAGTAATCATGTACCCTTAACCCCAGTGTCACAAACCTTAGATCCAGCCACCTCTGAGAAGTCTCACCTGTAGCTGTAGGCTTTGAGGGAGCATGGAAGAGCCATAAAACTCCCCAAATTAGTCCTCTATGATGATAGGCTCAGAGGTTTCTACAAAGATTGCTGGGTATGGCAGTAATTCTTTCTAGAAACATCCATGTGATATTTTGTGACACAGTAGGCCCTTGAAATTCTCAGAAAACACTGTAAAAAAAAAAATCAAACCATGGCTACATCACTTGGTGATGAGATAATGGCAAGGCCTCATGTGTCCAACTGAGGCCATCATTCCAAGTAAACTGCCCAGCTACAGACACTTCACTGGAGGGAAAGTGATATGGCCAGAGACTTAGAGAAGCACCCATGGGAAAGAGTGAGGCTGGCATTTTCCAAATCAGAAGGTGGGTGGAGTGACTGTGTGTGCCTTCATCAAGCCCTGGAGACCCTGTCTGAGGATATCTCTTCTACACCAAAGCCACGGCAGGTGTTTGCAGAACAGAGTGAGCTCAGTTTTGCTCCCGCTTTATTTCCAGTGGATGTAATATTTGAATGGGTTGCCCTTTCCTGAGTCTCGGTTTCATCCGCTATAAAATGGGGCCCCTAGCACCTGGCCTGCCTCCTCCTACCTGGCCTGTTACTCTAAGGATTCAGATGGCACGTTGTATAAATACTGTGATGGTGGCTGTAGGGCTTTGTTTACTAAGGAATGGTAGAAGAGTTCTGGAAGCAGAATTTCTGAGGATTATTTACATGTGTGTCTCCCAAGCCCCCACAGCAGTGCTGAAAAACTGCTGTTGCTGCTTCCATTGGGTTGATGGGAGGGCTCAGCTGAGGAGGGAAAGACACATCAGAGCCACAGAGGATGCTCTTGTGGGATTCCAGCCCAGGTCTCAGCAGCACCAGGAATTGCTCTGCTCCTTGGTGTCATGGGGCTGAAGCGGCCACTGGCTCCATGGCAGGCTGGTGGATCTCTAGCTACCTGCACTTAATCCTGTCAGTTCTGAGCCTCCTTGGAGAATCTTGCTGTGACATGCTTCTAAACAGAGCACTGGCTGTAGTTGGCCTGGGCTTCCCCCTAACCTTCCTCTGTGCTAGCAGGAGGAACACGCTCGTGCTTTTGACATCTCATTTCTACTTGTCATGGGCTTTCTTTTCTGAAGCCTTCATAGTGTTGGCTTTCACTTCCTGCTTTTCATCACAATCCTGGTTTTCTGCTTTGTTTTGGTTGCTGCTTTAGCAACCAGACACCCAACGCTGTTAGCACTGTGCACCAAGAAAGATGCTCTCGAGGCCACATCTGCACCAGAGCAGGCTCCTGCCAGGTGTGGGAGCTGGGGCAGGAGATCTGCCTATGTCCTGAAAATATTTCCTTCTGCCTCTCTGTGAGAGTGGCATGTGCTTCCACAGGACAGAGTGAGTGTGACACGACATGGTGACTTTGCTATGTGGCACTTTTCTTTGCCGTCCAAGACTGCTTTGGGAGCCCATGAAAGATTTGTATTAAAATAAAGCTCAGAGCATGTTGCCAACTCCCAGGGAAACCCTTGCATCAAGAGTCCACTGGAAGCAGAGCTTTGCTTTGGGTGTTAACGACTCAAAGAACAAAGAAGGCAGGGAGCTTGAAGTGTACCAGTGGGGTGCAATATTCTTTACGTCACACGGCTGCAGAGTCACATCCTATAGGTCAGAAATGCAGAGATAGAGCTGGAATCAACAGTGCTGGTGCAAGGTGGTGACAAGTTTGAAGAATGTGGGAGCTGGCTTTCCTGTGACTAATTAGGGAAATAGCCGAATTTTAAGGAGAAAGCAGAGATTTGCAGGGGAGAAGAAATATTTAACACTAAAGATTACTTGGCTAGGAGATACTGAAAGAATAGCAGAGGCAGAAGGGCTGAGGAGAAAGCTCTGTGCCCAATGGCAGTGGTGGGAGGAGACACCTGAGACCTTAGTGGAGGAGGATTGGGCAAAGACATCATAGTGATGGAGAGAAGGAGAGAAGCTTTCAAATGGCTTCTCTGGAGTATGGCAGGTGGCAGAGTAGAAGGCCCCCAGAAGGACTTCAGGGGCATTTTGCTGCCAGGTAAGAGTGAATAGGGCACTGAAGTCAGTTCTCCATGCACTCTCTCCCAAGGACTCTTGGGTAGGCCTCCAGTGGGCCAGTGTTCCTCTCCCTGAGGGTTGCATCTTCCTTCGCACGTAACCCCTGGGTAGTGTGATGGCTTGTGTGGTTCTGTCTGCAGGATTCAGAGACCTCGATTAGACCGAGCCACTGACTTTTCCTTGGAAGGTGGGTGGAGTTGGCATCGGGATATGTTGCCAAGGACGTGGCCCCGTTGTTGGATCCCCTAAGCCACTGTCTCTCTCTCTGTGAACCCCTGGGCTTCTCAGCCCTGCTAATGATATTCCATGGAGTGATGCTCTCCACCCGTGCCACATGGGTGTGTAACTAACATAAACAGAAAATGTTTTAACACATTGAATAACATCGGCAGAACACACGTTACAACCACCACCACCACAAGATAGCTAAATTTAATTAGCTTGGCATGCCCAGGCTTTCTGCATGGACACATGCCTCTGTTTTAAAAACAGAAAACCACAGCATTTAGTGGGCCTGGAAGTTACAGACACCACAAGGAAGAAAAAAAATCAAGACCCCTGCCTGAGAAAGACTCCTGTCCTCTAGTGTCTTCTTGGAAATATCTCGGGGGCCTCAAAGATGTTGACAGATGGGTGACTGCCAGAGATTTCATATACTGCTTGGCACAGATCGGACAGGGTTGTGGAACTCAGCCTTCTTCCCTTGCTAAAGAAAGGACTCAGGAAATCCTGAGGAGGTCTTGGAGTTCAGAGTTATCAGTTTTTCATGAATCCATATTGAACTGAAGATAGTCAGAGGTGAAGACTGGACAGTTGGAATTCTGTAATTTATTTCTTGCCTGCTTACTTTTTCTGGTACTGGGGATTGAACTCAGGGCCTTGTGCATGCTAGGAAAGCACTCTACTGCTGAGCCACATCTCCAGCCCTGGACTCTATAACTTCTGTCACCCATTTCAACAAATGGCAGCACTTATTTCAGTTAATAATCTGCCTGATTCTCAGCCTTGGTGCAGGAAGACAAGGTGCCCTGTGAAGAAATGAGGCAGTCATGACAAAGGGATTTCTGGCCCACCTGGGGACATGGAGTCTCTTAAAGGCCTACCTGATGCCCAATGGAGAACTCTTTCACTGTATGTGTGTGTGTGTGTGTGTGCGCGCGAGTGTGTGTCCCTTTCACTTTTGTCCGGTCTTTCACGGGTACTCCACTTACTGGGTTCTTCTTCTGCTGTGAAAGACAGAAGTGCAGAGCTCCCAGAGTGAGCCCTCAGGGATAGCTGGAATGAAGACTCAGTATTTCTGTGAGTGAAAGTGAGAGCTGCTATCGTCCACCCTGAGTGTACTAGTCAGCTGTTGTCACACTGATGCTACATGACAAACCATCCCGGTGCCAGCAAGCTTAAATGGACCATCATTTAATACTTTTTGTTCCTGGGTATTCAGACTGAGTGGAAAAGCTTTGCTGCAGGGCAAGTGACAGTCAGGCGTAGGTCTGGGCTCCAGATTGTGTTTAGTTCTTCACAAGCCTGCTCATTTTGCCTAGATGGATGGCTACGTGGGGCCCACTCCTCCAAGCAGAAGCCCATGGAGCTGGAGAGAAGCTCTGCCCGAGCCTAGCACCAAGAGTTCAGCCCATTTGTTCCAGTCCCTGGGGACAAAAATACCCCAACACCCATTGTTTAAAGGAGGACAGGTTTATTTTTTGACTTAAGTTTTCTGTCCGTGATTGGCCAGCTCCAGGGCAGAAGTGGCACAATAGAAAGGCCCAGGAGGAGGACCCCGTGCTCATCCCACACAGAGAAACCAACAGAGCCTGCGTGGGAGCATAGCAGCCTCCTCCCTGTCCCAGTGACCCAGTTCCAGCCAGCCCCTCTCTTAACAAGTCAGCTACGGTGCCCCAAGGGCCAGTTGCCTTCCAAAGCCATGCCTCTGAACCCATGGGCCTTTTGGGGGATGTTCCGCATTTTGAACTTTACCCGAAGTCCTTTACCTGTGGAAGAGAGTATGTTTTTGAAGAGTTAAGCTCTTGGGTTCAAGCATGTAAACATGAGCAAGATGGCCTTTAAAAAGATTTAGCTTTTCTGTATTGTATGTTTTGTGTGTAATGGGGTGAAGAGGTGTGGGAGAAGGTCTCGGGAGACGAAATGGTTCTGTGATTCTGAGCTCCAGCCTCCTTCCCCTTCTCATCTTCACCCTTCCACTTCCCAAGGGATGGCGACCCCACTGGGATGTGGTCCAGTGCAGGAAGCATGTCCTCTGCTCACTAGCGGTGCTCGTGAGCGGGAACGTGCGTCGCACTCTGGCTCACCGCGGACCTGCAGCCATCCTGGCTCAGCTTCATCTCCCCCTGTGTGCAGCATCCGACAGGATCGGTGTGGCAATGCTAGAGACTCGGCATGGTCAGCGATCTTGTTTTCAAGATGAGGACTCTGGCACACAGTAGATGAGTCACTTGCTCCAGAGCCAGGCAGTGTGGCACCAGAGCCCATTGTCTACTTGTTTTGCTCTCCTTTCAGGGAGGACAGCTGTGCTGAAGAGGTGCATAGTCAGTGCCCAGGAGAGACCCGGAGTCAGCTGGTGGGGAGTAGGGTCAAATGTAGCCAGACATTTGGATGAGGCAGTGAAGGGTTCTAGGAGCTTTTGGAATGAAACAGACTTGGTTACCACAGATATGAGGCTTAGGAATCATAGATCTGAAAGACTGTTAGGCTGAATCCTTTACCTTTTACAAGAGGAACTAAAAGTCCTCTAACAAGAACTAAGGCAGCAAGAGGATAGGGCTATCACGTTGCGGTTCCTTCCAAATGAGGAACTTTTCATCTGTGCCCCTAGATCTGTTCAAATTTAATACAAATAAGGGTGACACAGGAGTAGAGAATGTGTGATGCTAGGAGTAGTGGACGGTGATCAGGCATACAGATTTGCATATAGTCTTCCTTGTCTTAAAGGTAAGTGTAGGCCAGATTCTCTATGGGATCCCTACTAGGCGTGTTCTTCCAAGGTAGAAAGAATCTCAGTCTTCACGCTGATCTTTGAGTGAAGCCTAGCACCTCTGAGGGAGGCCGAGCAGGAAGGGGTTGGCATCCCCTGGACTCACCCACCCGAGGCTCCTCCCACCCCCAGGTTCCTCTTCCTTCCTCAACTGCCTCCCTTCCCAAATACCCCCATCTCTGTTTTCTTTAGCTTCTCTGCCTTTGATCACATCTGGAGTATTTTGTAGAGTTGATGAGTGTGTGCTTTCCTGTTGGGACACATGGTGTATATCAGAGGCACTTAAGAAGCCCTGGACAAGTGGAAAAGTCTGTGTGGTATCTCAGAGGCTGCTGGCCTGGAGGGCAGGTGGCAGCTGCGTGGCAGGGATTTTGATGTGGGGGCCAGCTGACTCTTGGGGAAGGCTCAAGGCTCAGCCTGAGGATGGTTTCTACAAATGGCCTTGAGTTGTACAGGTGGTCCTTGTGGTGGCAGTGTGTGTGTGTGTGTGTGTATGTGTATGTGTGTGTGTGAATGTGTGTGTGTTGGAGGACTCACTAGAAGGGCTTTCCTGTCTTGCCATGACATAGTGCTCTTCATGGAAACCAGCACTCCTATCTGTACATCCAGTGACAGAAACCAGGGATGTGTCACCAATAGGTGGACAGTGAGGGATAGGTATCACGTGAGTACTCTGTAAGGGTGACAGTGGTTTCCAGTGTGGCCACCAGGACCAATAACAGTGAGTGGTTTTCCACAGGCGATGAGCTGGGAACGTCCCAACCCAACATTGCCAGGCAGGAGTGCTGCTTGTGGTTCCTTCCCTTTGCCATTCCTGGCCAAGGTGGTTCATCCTCAGGGCCCTCAGGGATGGACAGGATGGAGTCTGGCTGGCTCTCCAGGGTGAGGCATTTGGCAGGAAGGACAGAGGTGATAAATAAAGACACATTCTGTGAGTGCGATGCTGGGGTGATGTCTACCCCACCATTTCTTCTTTTCGTGGATGGGAAAGTGGTGGAAGTGAACCCTGGCAGACTTTCCACTCAGCCCTGATCTCAGCATGGTATGGCAGAGCTCTACAAGGCCCCCAGGGTTCTCTCAGCCCTGCCCATATCTCCAGCGCCTGTGGAACTTATCTCTAGTCTCCATTGCCTCTTCCTGCTCTCTTTGAACTTTCTCCTTTCTCCTTTAATAACCTATCTTTAAACTTTCACTGTGCTCTTATCAGTCTATCTCAAAGTCTATTCCCATTCACTCTGAGTAGCACCTTAAGCTTTAGGGAGAAGTCACCACCTTCGGGCACTGCCTGAGTTGGCCCTGAAAGTGACAGAAGGTATTTATAGGTCCAGGGTAGGGGTAAGGCTGGGGGATTGCAAAGCAGAGTTCAGCCTTGAAGGTTGTTTACACTCTTGCAACTCCAGCATGAACATCTCTGTCTACCCATGGCTCAAATTAAAGCACAGATGCCCTGAACTTGGTGTTAGGAATGTAAACAGCTGGTGAGCTGTAGACTTCAAGCAATGAGCAAACTCAGCAGGGGAGATGGCCTGGCGGAGGGTTGGCCAGCAGTGGACTTTTCCAATTGATGTCTTTCCAGGAGGCTTCTCCGACTTCTTGGATTCCAGGGCCTGCAGCATTCTCGTGGGCAGCACATCTGGGAGTGTGGCTCTGCCTTGGTTGCAAGGTGGTAAGGGGAGAGTGGAAGGAAGAGCTCACAGCCTTTCTTCCCTTTAATCTGTCCTGCTTAGGGGAGGGACTTAGGAAGAGGGCACAGAACTGAGTAAGTCCCACATGGGAAGCCTGAACCTTTAGGCTTCTACTTTAAGCAGAATCCAAGACACTGAGCATGCTAGGAAAGCACTGGGTTCAGGATGCTGTGATGAGGGCACGGGCTTGCCTGGCTGGCCACTCTGGTAGGGTTGGGCACCACCTGTACAGTGTGACTGGCTTACTCATTGATTCCCATGGTAGTCTAGTCACTGACTGAGCTAGCAGCTGTGCTGTGCAGGGGCTGGCCCAGGCAGTGCAGGTAGAGAAAAGATAAGTCAGCTAATCCTTGGGATGTGCAGTGAATGTTGGGTTGATCATGTGCAATGAACCACAGCGGGTATCAAAGGTGGGTCTCTGAGTCTGCCAGAGGAAGCCTTCTGGGAGATACAGTGGCCAAACTGAGGTCTCACTAATGAACTGATGCAAGGTGAGTATAGAAGAAAGAGTTTATGTCAACTAGGGTTCTCTATAGGAACAGAAGCAATATAATATATATGCCTTCTATCCAGGCTTGAAGCATGTTGGTTGGTGCTGTCCACATCCAGAGCAAGACTTCCCTTCAGCTGGCTGGCCTTCATGTCAGTGATGCACAGAAGCACCCGGAATCTACTAATCTACCAGGCAGTTCTGATTCAAGTCGAGTTGACATATATATCTCAGTTCAATATATATTTAGTTTTCTTCTCTGTCCCTCTGGATGGGAGATTATAAAAAACAAAGATGTTTGTTTGGTCAGTGTCAGTTGAGGAGTTGTGTCACAGCCTATTCTCAGTAGCTCTGGATCCTTGACGTTGGGAGGCGTACTTATCAAATTTTCAGCTAGGATACGTGTACAGTAAATGGTTACTATACAAGTTAGCAGAATCAAGTTTCAAAATGTTCTTGACAAGACAAAACCCTGAGCCAAAACCACAGTGTGACACTTGGTAGTGACAGATGCAGTCTGCTAATACCACACAGGGTGAGGGGACAGGTTTGGAGATGAGGTGAGGGAGATGAAGGGGGGGAGCTGGGAGTGTAGCCAGCTTAAACATGAGCTCTCTGTTGTCAAGACATGTGCTTGGCATACATGGATGTGAGGAATCACTGGGGCACAGCCTGTAGCTATGATGTTGCCATGTTGAATTGTTGGCCTCCGGTGAAAGACGGTGCTGAGATCTTGATATCACATTATAGGTGGTGGACTGACTTGGGGAATTTCACAGATGTTAGAAATGAATGGTTTCAGGAGGGCTTTGGGCCAGCATATGTTTAAAAAATTGGTTCAACAGTTATTTTAGAAACATTAAATCTGAATATTTTCAGTTGGAATTCTCTAGTCTCTCTAGTCCTCTGTAGCTTCTAACAGTCCTATTGCCCATAACACTTCTACCATTCCACCCACCTCAACATGTGACCCTGGGTTTACAGTAATGGTTTGCAACTCTAGCAGTACCCCAGAATCACCTCAAAAACCTTTAAAATAAAAATGCCTTATTTCCACATCTGGCTACATTGAAGTAACAGCTAATGACCAGTTTTTCTGCCATAAATAACTAGAAATCTGCATAAAATATATACACGTGGTCTAAATGTAAAATTAAAAATCAAATGTGATAAAAATGCAATATCCAGTTACATGCCACCTCCTAGAAACATGCCTTAAATATAAAGATGCAAGAATGTTAAAAGTCAAAGGATTAAAAAAATATATATGCAAATACTAATTAAAAGACAGCTGTAGTGGTTATATTGATCCCAAAAAAGGCAGGTTTCAGAATAAGAATATTATTAGATATACACATAAGGTTTATATGGATAAAAACTTCGTTAAATAAGAAGACATAGCAATCCTAAATGTGTACATACTTAGTAACTTATCTTCAAAAATAATGGCCCAAACAGGAGAAATAGACAGTTGAGTTATATTTAGTAATTTCTGCTTTCTCAGTAGTTGACATTATAAGTAGACTGTCAATAAGGGTAAAGGAGAGATGAACAATATTGTGGATGAATTGTCCGTATTTGCAGAACACTGTAAACTGTGATGAACACATTTATCTCATTTGTAAATGGATTTTTTTTTAATAAAAGACCAACTGTATTCTAGTCTGTAAAACAAGCTCTGATGATTTTCAAGAACTGGGGCCACATAGCATATATCATTAGACCACAGCAAGGCCAAGCTAGAATCCCTTAAAATAAAGGTCTACTTATAGGTCGCTTTGTCTGCTGTCCCTTCCATCTGTTCCAAGTGAATATGAGCCACCCCAGTCATGCACAATTCTTGTGTACAGAAAATGGAAGCTCCAGATGAAGTTTTAAAATAAACGAGTTTATTAATTAAGGATTTATTAGCATTGGTGAAGACATAGTTCATGCAAGCCTGGTCAGGACACTAAATTCTGTATGTTCTCAGATTATGTTCTTAGGAAAGAGTTACTCCGGGCAAACATCTGAATTTAGAGACAGCATTTTGTTGCTCTTATAACTAATGTCAGGAAAACAGAATCCAGAGGTACGGGACCACTTAGTTTAAGACATTATGTTTGAGTCCAAGGCTCTGTAGAGGTTCCCAAGCAATGGTGTAAGTATAGCTAGACTGCATATTATTTGAAAAACTAATTTTATCAAATAAGAGCTCTTTTCTAGAACTCATTACACTAGTAAACAGACCGTGTTTTTGCCAATGCAAACCCATTTCTGACATTTAACATGCTGATGAATCATGTTTTGATAGTTTTTTAAATTTAATATTTTGCAGGTCTTGTTCATGCTCATAGTAAGACAGAAAGTCTTGTAGCACCAGCCTCTAACTATGGGTTCTCTGGATAGCAGCCAGAAGAATCCTAGACTCTCCCTTCTTGACTGCTACCCTACCCATAGTCTCAGTCAAGAAAGGCAGCACTCATGTTTTATATGATGAAGTATTTGAAAGAAAATTCTACAAATTGTAACATTTTCCTAGATGGTGTTCTCGTCTTTTAGAGCTGTCCAGGGAACGGTGCCCGCCGGCCTCGCCTTGCGCCTGCTCCAATATCTCGGTGTTTCCTTTTATTCTCCTCCAGAACTGTTTCCAGGAACAGACTTATTCTTGTTTTCAGAGCCTCCTTCAGACTGTGCAAAGCCTGCTGCCTGCCTTCCCTGTGACTCTGATGGGCCGCTTGAGGTCCCTGAGGGCATGGCGTGGCCAGTTTCCCAGCTGTGTGTTTACAAGCATGGGGCTGTCGTGCAGCCCTGAACATGGCCGTTCGCTTTCTGTCTGTGCTTATTGCACTAATTGTTTTATGCCCAGATTATTATTTCCAACTATCACTTGTAATCTTGCTCAAAATCAGAGGATGGGTGGAACAGGCCCAGGGCTTGCAAAGGCTGACAGGATTTTCTCTTTGGTACTGTGCTGGCTTTTGGAGTCTAACAACTCAGACACTGATGCTTGGCTAGGACATAGGCTACTTGACCTCTGTAACATGAGGGTACTTCTTTTCATTTTTTGCTTTTTATTTTGCAACAATTTGAAATTCACAGAAATATTTCAAAATAATCCCTACTTCTGGTGCTCAGATTCTTCTGTTGTTCACATTTGCCATTATGAATTTGTGGTTACTACATGGAAATTTATTAATTATATAAATATGTGTGTGAACAATATGTATATAATATATGGAAATATTATTATAGTGTCACATAATTTAGGAGTATGTGATAGCCATCATGCTTATTGATCTCTACTTTTGTATGTAATTTCAGAAAACTAGAATTTTTTTCCTCCACAGGAAATGTATCATTGGCTCAGTATCATTTTTTTGTTTTGTTTTTTATGTATTTGATACAGAGTCTCACTACATAGCTCGGGTTTGTAGTGATCCTCCTGTTTTCAGCCTCCCCAGTGTGGAGATTGCAGGTGTGTGCCACCACGCCTAGTCTCAGTGGCTGGCTCAGTGCACCCAGGGGCGGGGCAGTGTGGCATGTGCTGCCTGGGATCAAACCCCAGTCCCTGCCCTGGCCTAAGCAGGCACTTAGACTGCTCAGCTATCTTGTCGGTCCTGGTTCAATATCACTATTCTTCAATCTACATTGAAATTTTAGTTGTCCTAAGAAGTTTCTATGTTAAAATTTACTCTTTTTTGTAGTCCAAGATGTAACCTAGAATCACATATTACATTTAGTTAGTGCATCTCTGTAGTTTTTTAAAATTGGGAATCCTTTTTTAGTCTTCCATGCTATTGGCATTTTTGAGGCTAAAGGATTGTCTTAGTTGCTGGGACAAATACCCAGTACCCAAACTGAAGGAAGGAAAGGGTTATTTAGCTCACAGTTACTGGAGGTTTCAGTCCGTACTGAACTGGGTCCAGGGCAGAGCAGCACATGGCAGAAAGCAAAGGCGGAGGCAAAGAGCAAGAGCACAGAAGGAGGAGCAGCAGCAGGTCCAGCAGCTAACTCCTCTCCCCTCCTTACATTGAAATGCAAATTCCCTACCCCAGAGCACGTGTGGTGTCTGCACCCACAACAATCATCACACACTCCAGAAGCCGCCCCTGGACTACAGGAGGCTTTGTGGGGGACAACTGCGCACAAAGCATAACAAGGGTCATTTTAGAAATGTTCTCTCCCATTTGGATTTGCCTGATGAGTAGATTAGATGACCCACTTTCAGCAGGTCTCTTACCCAAGTGACCTGCGTCTTTCCACTGCATCACAACGGGGGGACATTTTGCCCCTTGTGTCCCTTTTCGGTGTTGCCACCTCTGGTCATCAGATTATGCCAACCTCTGCCAGATTCTTCTACTGTGAGATTAGTGCTTTTTCCTGTGAATTATTCTGTAATTTTTGCGGAGACTATGAGACCATGTGATCAGATTCCTGTTCCTTCTGAGATTTTCACCCGTTACTTTTGGCACCAAGAGTTTCCTTTTGACTGCTGTACCTGTAGGAGTAGTGTCTTGAAGAATGAGGGATTGGAGAAATTGTTGATAATAGGCTTATGGTCTTGTATGCTCAAATTATGGGAGAAAGTAGACTTTTTAGATTTCTTAAACTGAAAATAGAGGAAGGTAATTAATTTACCTGTAAGCAACTGTGTTTTACATGCTATGGAAGGAGTTGAAGTAATTAAAATTTGTTTTCTGCTGGCCCTGCCTCCAGGGCACCCTGAGACTGGGCGTGGTGGCACACACCATAATCCCAGCTCTTGGGAGGCTGTAAACCGGCTGGTCACTGTGAGTCCAATCTGGTAGTGAGATCCTGCACACACTGTAGACCCTTCCCTAAAATACAAAAAAAAATTCTTGTTTTCAGAGCCTCTTTCAAAGTGTCCACAGCCTGCTGCCCGCCCTCCTCGTGACTCTGATGGGAGGCTTGTGGCTCCGAGGGCATGGGCTGGCCTCAGTTTCCCAGTTGTGTGTTTATAAGCACAGGGTGGAAGGACCTTGACTAGAATAAAGGGAGCAAGGAAAATTTTCTAACTGGAGAGCTCTGGACTTAACACAATCAAAGCACAGAAAGTTTCCACAACTGATCCAATTGGTGACCAGAGTACACATTTTAGATATGGAGTCCTGGACCTAGAAGGATTCTCCAGAGGAGAACTGAATTCTCTGATTGAGTTCTCGATCTTTACACAGGAATCACAAGAAATGTCAGGTGGGATAGATGGTTCTTTTTACTACTCTCTGAGGAAAGGCACTACCATTCCTTATCAGTGATGCAAAACTTGGGAATTTGGGTCCAAAAAGAAAAAAAATCAGATGTGGTTCCTGCCTTTTTATTAACTTTATTAGTTACACTTTTTGAAGGAGACACTTCAAATAGCCATTCCCATTTGCATCAAAATGTTTTAGCGAAGGGCTATGGAGATGGTTCTGTGATCTAAGCACTTTCCTAGTGGGCATAAGGACCCAGGTTCGATCCCTTGTACCACATACCATGCTGGCCTTAGAACCCTGGGTGCTCTGTGCTGGTCACCAAGACTGGGCATGGTGGTACACGCCTGTAATCCCAGCACTCGGGAGGCTGAGATAGGAAGAGCACTATGAGGTAGAGCTGCGTAGCAAGACCCTGTGCCAAATAAACAAATAAATAAATAACTGAAAACAATTTTCAGCCTTTAGTATTTTTTTTTCCTGAAGCTCAAACTCAGGACCTTGTATTTTCCAGGCAGGTGCTTATGCTACCAAACTATATCCCCAGCCTTAGCTTTTAAATCAAAATTTTATCCCACTAGTTTTTGCTAGTTTTAAAATGTTTTTCCTCTTACTAGATCTCATATTATACCTTATTTGGTGTTTAACACCCATGAGAAAATTACATTTTCTTACAGAATATATGTGGTTCAATATGAATATGTTCACAGACCCTGCAAGTCTACTGATTATAAGGTATATGTTTATTTTATGTACTATTAAAGAAGAGAATTGTGCCAACTCCATTATGCCAGGACATCTTTTGTAATAACATTTAGATCTTAGAGATGTAAAGATGTGAAAAAGTGTGTATTTAAGTTGATGAAATAAGCTATAAGTTTATAAGAGCATCAGTGGAGAAATCTCTCCTTTGTGTTAGCTCACTTATTCAACAGTTATTAAGTGGAAATCAAGGTACTCGTGTCTGCAGGGAGCTACAAGAGACCTCCCTTAGCACTTACTGAAATTAAAGGGAATTAAAAACCTGGTGTTGGGGATCTTTGAATCTGAATGCTAGTTCTGCTGTTTCTTGATTTTATGAGACTCATTCAATTTCTTTATTGCTGAATCTTAATTGTAAAATGGGGTTGATAATATCCGTCCTGTCGTGCTGTCCTAAAGACTGGGATGATATTTGAAGTTATGTGTTTTATTACCTTATACACATTGCCGGTCCTTGCAGGGCAGGCATTCGACAGCTCTTACTGGATCTGTGCATAGGCTCATGGCTACCAGCGCTTTTTACGTTGGAGCCCACTACAGCTGTGCGTTCCTCTTAAGGCCTGCACACATTGGTCTCCCTTTGGTCTGCTGGACGCTGTTTTGTTCCGCTTCCAGTGGAGATGGGGAGCAGCTGGATGGCACCCTTTGATAAAGTCAGAGGACAGGGGTGGAGTCACCCTTACACAATCATCTTAAAAGTGTGGGGGCCTGATGTGTCACCTCACTCCTCCGAGCGCTTGACATTTGGGGCCATTCCTTTTCAGTCCCCTCCAGCCAGCCAAATGCCTGCTGTCACCCACTTGCTTTTGCTTTCTTGGCTGTGAACTTTAATGACAAGGCTGGGTGCCACTGCCATTCAGATTTGTTGACCAGCTACAATTATTTTCCCAGCATGTTCCAAGCTTGCTCGAAACCATAACTACGCATTTTAGTCCCGAGCCGTTGTTTTGTTTTCTTTTTATTTTGAAATCTGTATGTGTTTTTCTGGCATCAGCGGGTGGGGAGGTGCAATCAAATCCATATGTCAGTGTTGCATTTGTCCTGAAGTAATAAGGCCTTTTCGGGAAGGAGCCCCTGGGTGTCTCCGCAGCCACTTTTCCAGCCTCTTCATCTCCTCAGCCCTTTGCTGACACTCTGCAGGCTTTGAGGAGCCAATTCACGTGGGGACAACTGCTGTCCTCTATTAGCCAGCTTCCTGCTACCTTTGGCTCCAAAGGCCTTGCTTCCTTCTCCTCAACATGATGTGAAAGATAGTGGTTGAGGCCTCATTGGCCTCTGCCTGTGGAGCGTGGCGAGGCCTCTCACAGCCCCATGTGAGGACCACTGTCTTTACCATCTGCAATGCAGGGACTCTTGATTAGTGCGGATGTCCCAAGCAACAGCTTGATCCCACCCCCTGCCCTGTGAGCTCCTTCAGTATCAAAACATTGACGTTTTCGTTTTCTCCATGCTCATGTCAGCTTCTATGTTTGACTATTTTAAAGTCTATTGCATTTCTTTTCCTGCAGTTTTTTGTATGCTTTCAAGGGAGACTGCACACAAATGTGCATGCAAAGTGTTGTATCTCTGAGTGGAAAGGAGGTTGGGGTAAAGAGCTTGTGGCCTGCCCTTGAAATCTGGAAGCTGAGTTTGGGAGCTGCTGCCAAGACACAAGCTCCTCTCCTTTTCTGGGGAGTGGGCTTCCAGGTGTGCTGTTGTCCTGCTCCTAGGAGCTCTGCAGAAGATGCAAAGGCACATGGTCTTTGACTGAAGCCATCCCTGTGAGAAGAAGGCATTGGCTGAGAGACCCTGATCAAGGGAGATCCTTAGCTCAGAGTCTTTCTGTGAAAAGATGCTGTGAAAACCCGTGCTGTGCAGAGGCCTGGCGCAAGAGCTGGCACTGCTGCCCAGGAGCTTTGTTCCTAAAGATCGGAGGTGTGAGTCTGCCAAGCCTTCCTCCTAGTGTCCCTTCCGGCTCAGCAGGTGACCCTTTGTGTGCTCATTCATTTCTGCCTTCAGCAGAAATGTCAGTGGTGATAAAAAGACAGACAGGTCCTTGCTATATTTGTAGTCATGGGCCAGGGAGATGGCTCAGTGAAATAAGCGCTTCTCTGGCAAGTGCAAGGACCTGAGTTCAATCCCTGGTTCCGCAAAAAAAAAAAAGTATTTGCAGTCATTCCAAGAAGTATGATACAGACAGTAAAGCGACAGAGAGCGCAGTGGTGGGAAGAGTTCAGGCAGCAGAGGCTGGTGACAAGGCACTGACCCCGGAGAGCGGCAGCGTGCACTGTTGGACTTAGGGTCATCTCTCCATCTACAGCTGCGACCTTCATTTTCTTCTTCAAAGAAAGGGTGGGCAGTTATCATTTGTGAGTGTGTGTGAAGGTACCTCACAGCTGGAAACTACTGTGCAGCTTTTCTTACTGATAGCCAGTGTGAGGCAGAGATAAAGGGTGGAGGAAGTGGGTTCCAGAATTGACAGATGAATCGGAAGACGGGTATTTGCTCACCAGCGGCGCTCATGGCTGTTGTGCGCTCTGAGCAGCAGCTAGCCGGATGGGGGCCAGGGTGATGTGGGAAGGGTTGTTTGGAAGACTCCCCTGTGCCCTTGGCAGGGCTAAGGATTTTTAACCATAATCAGAATAGTCAAGAATTGGGGTCAGTAGCTGTCAGTTTTGACAGCCTTTAAAGCTGATTTTATGCCACCCTGTTTGATCCATGCGCATCACTTGTTCCCTTTGCACTCCACCAATGACAGTGAAGGATGTGGGATAGGCTGGGTTTCTGAGTTAAGAGATACACGGTCTCAGGGGCAAATAAGTCCACTATAGATGGATCAGGAGGAGAGAACTACTTTGAAATATTTTTAGAGAAAAGATTTATGGTGCTCAGGGTAATGCATCTTAATATTTGGAAAACATGTGGAAATATCTCATCGTTATCCTCCCATAATTTTTACAATGACTCACACGAGCATATGTGACCTTTTCAGTTAAGATGAGACAGAAAAGATTGTTCTTGTTTTGTAGGGTTTGTTTTTCTGTGTGTGTATGCGTGCAGACAATTATTCCTATTCTCCTATCCATTAACAATATTCCAGTGGTAGAAAAGGCAGGCAGAATCAGCAGTGGAAAGAACGAGTTTAGAACTGGCAGAACAGCAGGGTCGTGGTAGAGATCAAAGACTTGGATCCGGATGTGCAGCTGGCTGGGTGCGTAACCTTTGCAGGGGGCTTAGCTTCCTGGAGAAGTTAGGGTAGGGATGAAAGTGTTTGTCTGTGCAAGAAGTGGGCTCAGTGCTCAACAAGCGCTTTCTTCCACTTGCTTGACCAAGCAAGGGGCAACAGACTTGGGAAGAGGAATGTTCTCGCATTTGGTGCATGGAGACAGAAGCGGTGGGTTATTTGTTAAATGAAGCATGCACCTTGAGTTTGAAAGAAAAGGAGTTCAGTTGAGAGTTCACTTGGACAAACTCTGGGGCAGGGACTGGGCTCACAGAGCTCGGGGTGGGCACAGCCTGTGTCTAGGTCAAGGGGGCCCTGTCCTAGGTGGATGGGTTCCGGCTCAGCATGCATGGGTCCCAGCAAGGCTGACATCAGGTGTTCCTTGAAAACATTATCAGCATGGCTTCACACGTTTGGTAAAACCTGCTCTGTCAAGCAAGGCCTTCCTTAAGAATCTCTCCAGAGGAAGTGTACCTCTTTCCTTGGTGGGATTGCAGGTGTCATCCTATGGGGCTCGCTTGCCCGTAGAGATGGGGAGGAATGACATTGTGCTGTATGAGGGAGGAGGTTTATTTTTCCTCTCTACCGTCACACACACCAATGAAGGGCAAAGTCACAACAGTCCCTCAGCGCCTTTGCCCTGTCCTCCTGGCCACTTCTCTTTTTGGAAGAGTGTGCAGCGAGGGGGCCCTGTCAGTTCATGCTGGCATCCTCTGCTTTAGAGCTCACAGAGCAGTCTTCATACACTGACTCAGTGGCAGCAGTTCAAGGAGATAAAATCATTTTCATTTCATGGTGACACCAATTTGCTGGGAGACATGAACACAGGCCAGCGTGTGCTGGCTGTCCAGGCTGCTCACTGAGCAAGTCCGCTGGCCAAGGCGCCAGAGGGATCTGGAATTCACCCCATGCTCCCCCACCTAGTGGTGGGCCTTGGTGCCGTCTCTTTCTGAAGGGAGCTGTGGCACTGCCTCAGAAACAACCCTTCAGGGTCTCTATTTACCATCTACTGACTAGAATTACCATTGGAGCCCTTATTCTAGAAGGACTTTGAATTCTTAGTTTTCCCTGCTATTTCTTAACCGGAATAGAGATGAGGCGATGCCAAGGAGGCTAGCGTTGCTGAGTATTTAGCACGCGTCAAGTGCCATCCCAAACACTTAGTATGTATTTAATTCATATAAGTCTCGACAACCAAATATCTGCTTTCCCATGGGGCACTGCCTTGCTGAAGTGGTTTTGAAAAGTCTTGTACCCCCCTTTGTGTCGGCCCCCACCATGTACAGTGACAAGCTCACGATAGACCAGTAACTTCTAGTCCTACTCACCCTGCTTTGAACTTTTGGACCTTGGGTTCTTAGTGCCCTGGCAAGAGAGCAGTGACACGTTGACAGGGGTTAATTGAAGACAATGGAAATGAACATAAGACAGGAAGCAGCTGAGATGTCCACAACGGTCGGGGACCACAGGGGCAGGACGAAGGTGTGAAGCCAAGGCCTGAGAGCTGTGTCCAGTGACACCATCAAAGAAATACGAACCTGCTGCTGGCTCAGGGCTGTGCAGCCAGAAACCTGGGGAAGCTGGTGCCCCATGGGCTTTCCTGCCCTACGCTCTCATTTGTGCTTGTGCCTCCTCTTGGCTAATCCAGAAGCCACAGAGCCAAAGAGCCTCAATGATGCCCAGTCTGCAGACATCAGCAGGGCAGGGGCAGGGCAGAGAATGGACCTGCAGCTCCACATAAACTACCTGTGCAAGTGCACCTTCTCAGGCCCTGAAGTGAACTATTTTTAAATTCACATGTGGACATTATGAAGGCATGATTTTAAGTAGATATATATGTGCATATATATGTATATTTAGATAATATACTATAAATTTTACTTACAGTCTTTTGTTTGTTTTGTTTTTGTTTTTGGCAGAACCAGGGATTGAACTCAGGCCCTTGTGCTTGCCAGGGAAGCACTTATTCCACTGAGCCATCTCCCTGGCCCCTTTTATAATATTCATTCTACATAAAGACAAGCTTGTCCTTGTCTTTTTCAATAACAGTGCCATATGCTGTTTATGTTATCACATTAAATTTTACAAGAGACACATAAAATGTGCTAACAATAGATTTGAAGATACCAATGTAGGTAATCTTGGTTAAGAGAGTAATGTGGAAAAATACAGATTAACATTTATTACATCCTATTACAACCTCATAATATAGAAAGTGCTCTACTGTTTTGTAAGCTGAAATTTGCCATGTTTGCCCTTTGAGTTAAACACTGAACTAACACTTACTAGCTAACATTTCATTTCCAAATGGTGAGCTAAGAGAGAAGGTTTTAGGCTACCTCTGCAAGGAATTCTTTCCAGGTTACACTCGGTGATTGGCGTCACTCATCAGTTCCTGATAAATGAAAAACCAGTTGGGTACAGCTGAGGTAATGCCTTCCTTCTCATGCAGCGCCGGTGTTTGACGCTGGGCATGCCCTTTTATGTCAATAGTGGTTTTGATCAGTAGATGCACGTTCTAGCTGTCCGTCACACTTGAGCTAATTAGCTTAGGAAGACACCAGGAAGCCCCTCTCCTGCTTCGGGCTGCCCTGGGGCCTCACCGTGCACACTCTCCTCCACCTCCCCACAGCGCCATGGACTGAAGACTGAGCCCTTGGGGATGCTAGAGGATGGACCGTAGCATCGCAGTGTGGGCCGGCGAAGCACCATCCAGAGAGAGACTGACAGCTTTCTTGTCACTTTCAGATCTGCACTATTATGGCAGATCTCATCATAAATATTTCTTCCATTTCCATCTCTATTTCAAGATCTGTGGTGGGTAGAAAGTAAGAAACATTGAGAGTGAGAATGAAAACCACATAAAATGGCCTGAAGCAGCAGGGGATGCCTGACTGAGGCGAGGCCAGAGCACGCATCTCTAATCACCACTTGACACGGACTTGGAAACTCCTGCTTTTTACTAATAAACGTAACATGTCTAAGTAATCACTTTATATACTGGGTTTTTTTTGTTTTTTTTTTATTGAACAGAAATTAGAGCAGTTGCCATCACTGCTTTTTCTTAACCACTGAATGGAAAATTTTGTTTCAGATGATCCTTTAAATTTTTTGTAATTCTTTTTTCTGTATTTTAGGGAAGGGTCTACAGGGTGCTGATTGGACTCGTAGTGATCCGTGTGTTTACAGCCTCCCAGAAGCTGGGATTGCAGGTGTGCACCACCACACCTAGTCTTAATTGCCATCTCAGCTCACCCTGGTGGTGGGATTGGCACTGAAGGCCCAGGGATGAAACCCCCGGCCCCCGAGCCTGCTTGCAGGAGCTTAATCTGCTGAGCTATTTGGTTGGCCCCCTTTGATATAAAAATTTAAAATAGGGACTGATGACATAACTCAGGGTCAATGCACCTGCCTGGCCAACACAAGGACCCAGGTTTGATCTCTGGTACCACACACCATGCAGGCCCCAGAACCCCGGGCACACTGTGCCAGCCGCAAAGCCGGGCGTGGTGGTGCATGCCTGTAATCCTGGCACTGGGGAGGCTGAGACAGAAGGATCACTAGATAGTAAGACCCTGCATCGAATAAACAAATAAAATAAAATAAAAATTTGAAGAAGATCATAATAAAATAGATCATAGTTTTGAGCTCAGAGGCTCAGATCTACTTTATCAGTCATCTACACTCTATCCTAAAAGACATGTGTCTGGGTAAAGTACAGATAGGAATCAGGCCACCTCAGGCTGGAGCCTGGGTTCTCCTGTTGGCTGTGTGGCTTCCACAGGCTCAGCTTCTCTGTGCTGCACACACCTAAGGCACAGAGGATTTAGCCATTACCTGAAAAATGGTTATTATTCTGTTTCAGTGTGTCAGCCACTCTCTAGGCATTAAGAGCACAACAGTGAACAGGGCAGGGAAAGCCTGGGCTTCTCCTGGGCTTGTGTTCTGACCATGGAGATAGTTAAAGCATAGAAGTAGAAGACACTGTTAGGTCAAAGTAATGAAAATGAGGCAGGAGGAGCTCCCAGACCAGTGGGGGCCGGGTGACCACAGCAGGCTGCCCTGAGGAGGTGAGGTTGGGGCAGTGGGGGAAGTGAGGAAGTAGTCATTTGAGGTCTGAAGAGGAGCACATCAGAGTGTGGGCCCAGGCCTGGCATAGGCCCCACAGTGGGAGCTGACACGGTATCTGAGGAGCAGGAAGGGGCCTGGAAGGCTGGTGAAGCCAAGAGAGAGACCAGATCAATAAGACCCTGAAGGCCACAAAACCATTTGGGGTTTTATTCTTATGTGATAGAAAATCATAAAATTGTCTTGAGCAATGGAGTAATGATTGTGACAAAAGTGTAAAGGGATTCTTCTGGCTTTTGGGTAGTAGTGAGACTACTTACCAAGGGGTAGACTCAAGGAGAACAAGTGGCTTTTGCAGTGACCAGGAAGGAGAGGAGGAGGGAGAGGACAACAGTTGGTCTGGGGGCCAATGATAGGGACTGTGAGGTGTGGGGGGATTTGTTGTATTTTCTAAAGTCGAGTCTATAGGGTTTGGTGATGGCCTGGAGGGGGACTTAGATAACGAGAGTCAGTAGCTGTTGCTTCCATGTTTTTGTCCTGAGCAACTGGATTGTAGTTCTATAAATCAAAATACAAAAGACAGAAAGGAGTTTAAGTGTGGTGGAAGGCAGAGAAACCAAGAGTTCCCTTTTATTTTATTAACACTGAGATCCTTAACAGCTGTCCATGGTGAAATACCAGGTAGACTGGTAGGATCATGACGCTGGGAACCAAGAAGCCAGGAAAATATGAATTACTTTGCTTTCTGGTGGTTACTGCCATTCACCTGACTGGGAAGTGAAACTTTCCTATGATTTCAGGTCTGTGAGAATTGGTAGCACTACTGCTGTTTTGTAACAGCATCCTGAGAGATAGGGCTATCTGCATCCATGGAGTGGGACAGCATGGAAGAGTAGCCCTGCGGGAGCTTTGGGAATTGAGTCTGAATCCTGGCTTTGCAATCCAAGAGTTTAAGCAGCTTGGGCAGGGGACTTAAGCTTAAGGCTCCATTCTCTCATCTTTTGAGTGGGGCTGTAATTGCTACTGTTGGCCAGCAACACAGGCTTGAGAGTTTTGGGCAGTGCCCATCTGTTCCTGGAAGGAAAGCTAAGGTTCCTTCTGCTCTCCAAGCCTGTGCCTTGCTTGTCAAGATCTGTGTCTTCTTATGAGGGTCATCAGAAAGAAAGCATATGAAGCACTTTGCAGAGTACTAGAATGAAGTGGGCATGCAGCATGGTTGTTTAATTTGATCTTATTTCGTCCCTGCCTCTCTTTCTGACTAGGACACATGGCTGTTAATAGCACCCTGTACAAGCAGGTAGAAAGATACAGTGGTAGTGTTTGATGAACAGACATTCTTTATGTTAATGGATTTTCAGAATAATGTAATTAATGTATTGGTTGTTTACCGTGTCATTAATTGCTCACTTAAGTTTCAAATGAACATAGTTCAAAATTGGCAAAATGATGCTTAGAGAAGTTAGGAGAGTTTTCCAAGCTAGAGAACAGCAGATAGAAACCATGTTGCTAGCCCTTCTTGCTCCATAGCCTGTGGTCTGCGGTCTCTGTTAGACCCTAGGAAGTACCAAGGGGTATCTGGGAGCAGTATTCAATTCTCATGTCTTTTGTTTGATTTGCACAATTTTCTTCAATTGAATCAGTTGATAATGTTTAAAAAATTATTGATTTATGTTTTCATATTTGTTACTTCTTCCCTTCTCTTTGCTTTGGTTTGAATTTGCTCTTATGTTTCCTATAAAAGTACAGGCTTAGGTTACTAATTCAAAACTTTCTTGTTCTTTTGATACAAGTGTTTAGCACTATAAATTTCCCTCTAAGCATGACTTCAATAGCATCCCACAAATTCCGATATGTTGCGTTTTGGTTTTTACTTAATCAAAACTATTTTCTAATTGCCTTTGTGATTTATCCTTTGATCCATGGATTGCTAGTAGGATATTGTTTGATTTCCAAATATGTTGAGAACTTTTCCCAGATATCTTTCTGTGGTCAGTTTTTAGTTTAGTTTAGTTGCGGTCAAGAACCAAAATGTTTATTATTTCAATTCTTTACAATTTTTTGACTTTGTTTTATGTCTCAGAACATGACCTATCCTGGTGAATGGATAATGAGAGGAATGTGTTTTCCTCTGTCATTTAGTAGAGTCCTCTCTAAATATCAACTAGGTTGAGGTGATTTGTAGCGTGTTCTGTGTGCTTGCTGACTCTGCATGTGTGCTTGTTCTTCTAATTACTAAAAGAGGAGTACTAATGTCTCTACTGGTGGTCCCCAGTCTATAGTCTTTTGACATGTGGAAAACCATACTTTGATTTTTGTTGTTGTTGACATTCCATGCATTGCAAAACTGCGGTGCTCAGCAGATGAGGCATTTTGAATACATTTTTGCCTTATAATATTTTTAATTTATGATGGGCTTATTTGGTTGCGACCCTATAATAAGTCAAGCAGTACTCATGATTTGTATTTGAAGATTTATCTAGTTTTCCTTCTACTAGCTTTTGTCGTACATATTTTGAAAATGCACACATACTTTATGATTCTTAGGTCTTCACATTGAGCTGAACTCTTTATCGTCGTGTAATGTCCCTGGTGATGTTTTTTTATCCTGAAGTCTACTTTGTCCCAGCTTTCTTTGATTAGAATCTGCATAGCACATCGCCTTTCAGTCCTTATATTCTAAATAAGCCTTTTTATTTAAAATGAGTTCCTTTGTAAAGAACATGCATCCCAACTTTAGAGTCTTTGCCAGTCTCATGTTCTCTGCCTTTTAATTGGGATGTTTAGACCATTTACATTTAATATAATTATTAGTATTTGTATTTTGAATCTGCCATGTTTTTGTTTGTTTTCTAATTCTTCCATTGTTTGGGATTTTCTTTTTACTCTTTTGTTGAATACATTACATGTTTTGATTCCATTTTATCTCTAATATTTGTCTATTATTTATACTCAGTTTTAAGTTATTTTTCTTGTTGTTCTAGGCTTTTCAAAGCTTATCTTTAATGTTTCTTATTGTACTTCCAAATATTATAGGATTTCATACATAAGCAGAGAAACCTACAACAGAACTGAAATTTCCTCCCTTCTTTCCGTATTGTCCTGCTTTATTCCTACATATGCTATGCATCCCATAATAAGTGGCTATGTTTGCTTTCACCAGTGTTTCCCAGATTATTTTGTAGTGATACTCCCCTCAGGCACCACTGTTACATGTTTTTCCAAGCCTTCCCTTTTCTCTCATGAAATTTCAATGCCCTGGATATACTGTATATCTAGTTCATAACTTTCAGGGTGCTGTAACACTCATGATAAGAACTAAAAACTTTATAGTGAGGTATGTTTCGAAGAGGTTAAAGATTAAAAATAATTATGTCACTCTTCTAATATTCTATCACTCTCTAATTGTGTAGAGCCACACTTTTGTTTTAGCCCAAGAGATTTCTTTTATTAATTAAGTTGATTATATATTTTTGATATACATAATGATCACATTCATCATAGGGACTGTGTCCGTATACATTGTATAACTTAATTCTTTTTATTTTTTTTCCCATTCCCCTATTTGCCTGTCAACTGAATTTATTTATTTATTTATTTATTTTACCATTTCTTATAGTCCAGATTTCTGGTAATGGATTCTTTTATCTTTTACCTGATAAAATTAAAATTTATTTGCTTATTTTTGAAAGCTAATTTCTTTATGTACAGCTTTCTAGAGTTGTTTCTCTTGAGCAGTTTCCTCCTCTTTGCATGCTTTGAAGTTGTAACTTTGTTAGCTCTCACTCTACATAATGTTTGACAAGGGATTGGCTAAAGGGTCTTTGCTCCTCTGTATCTAATACCCCCCCACATTTCCCTTGTCTAAAGATTTTCTTTTTTTATATATTTAGTGCAGGGTCTACAGGGTCTACAGGATCCTACTACACAGACTGGACTTGTAGCAACTCTCCTGTTTTCAGCTTCCCGAGTGCTGGGATCACAGGC
>PVKA01027225.1:0-30982 GCA_004027165.1 Ctenomys sociabilis
AAGATGAGAAAGAAGAAAGAATCAAACATGGCACCCAAGTCCCTGGCTTAGAAATTGGAGGTGCCATGGCCTCATTCTAAAGTTTATCAGTTCAATAGAGAAAGACAGTGGGGGGCTGGGGAGATAGCTCAGTAGAATAAGCGCTTGTCTGGCATGCACAGGGTTCCTGAGTTTGATCCCTGTACCACAATAAAAAAGAAAAGAAGAAGAAAGAAAATGAGTCAAGGCATAATGGGCAAACAGCCCTTCAACTGGCATGACACTATTCCTCTAACAAGGTTCTCATAAAAGGGACAGGCTTTATCTCCTAGAGTACAAATTCCAGAAATCTTTACAGCTTAATGAAATGATATTTTAATAAGAGAGGAACTACAAAGGAGAAACGAAACTCAAACTAAAAGCATGACTGCTGGAAGAGAAAAAGATAATCTAACAAACCTCATGGGAGAAGCTCCTCAGGAGCATAGGCTGTATGTGCTAGCTGTTCTGACTACTCTCTGGGCCAAGAAACCCTTGGGCTTTTGAATTAAGCCTTTGCATTGCAAATAACCTTGCTCCTTTGGGAGTCCCCACCCTTTTCCTGAATGGATACCCGTCTCTGTCCCAACCACAACAGCATAATTGCAAGAGAACAATAATTCATAGTAATTTTCCTAATTCTCATTTATTCACCAAAGAAGGATACCTGGTGTGGCCGGGTGATGACGGAGGTGACAGGGATTTTGGCAATGCAAGGGTAGACTCTAGTACTTTAACCATAATCATTTTAATAGAGCATTATCAATGCTTATGTTTTCTTCCTTCCTAGTTTCTAAGCAAATAGATTTCAAATCAAAGGCACACATGCATGCTGGCATACACATGCACGTACGCTTGCTCTCTGAAGAACATCAATAGGAAGCAAAATATGGTCTTGTGCCTTAGAAGCAAAGTGATTTTTGTTACATAAAACATAGTTCCCAAAGGTTCTCTACCCAAGGGGAGAGTGTTTCATATATGTAGAGCCAAGTCCATTCCTTTGCTTACCCTTCTTTTAAAGTTTGTCCAGAAGTAGGAAGAGAATTTATCAGCCTCAACTCACAATACTGTGCTCTCTCCTCTTGTGGATAAAATGGAGATGAGTTGGGTTGAGAGATAGTTGGTTGCCCTGGTTCATTTCTTTGTGCCAATAGTAAAACATGGGTAAGATATGTGTAACCCAGCAATGAAAGTAAGCTATTTCAATACAGGCTAGAACACTGGATAACATTCTTATCCTAAAAGAATTTCCCTCCAAATTTCTAGAGTCTCTTTGTGATGTGTGAAGTTAGCTCCTTTCACAGCCATGCTGACTCTTGGAAGTATTCTAAGGACTTCCAAAAATGCCTATCTAGTCAATGCTTGAGATTATACCAGTAAGTAGTAAATGATTACTTAGTAACCAGTGAGAACCCAAGATAAAACCTACATTTGGTGTGTGGATTGATTTTGCCCCAAAATCATCATCCCAACTGTCCATTCCATTGGCAGCTCTACTCCTAGTATCACTCTATGGCTGTGCTTATTTGCAGTTGGAAAGATTACAACTCCCACTTCCCAGGCACTGAGGTCTTTTCCTGTCTCCTTCCTCTGTGTCACCACCCTATTTGCACACATCTCCACCTCAACTGTTGATGAACACGTTCTTATATAACATATCCATTTGCATGCCCACCTTTCTTGCTTGCCTGTGCATTCCAGGAAGGCAGAGATTTATAGTTATTTCTGATTTCCCTCCCATTCTCCTTTCCATCTCAGTACAGAGGGAAGCCCAGTTTAGGTATACAGCAAATGCTTCTTGGATGAACCGTACAGTCTATGATAGCTTTCACTTTGCTTTAAACTGTTCAGCCTTGGGCAATAAGCAAGAAGTATTTCCATGGCTATTTGTGCTATTAACTCAAGTTTTTCTTCAGGGAGAAATGTTATAAGCAAATTGGAAGATTGGATGCATTTGTGGTCTTAACACTCCGTTCATATGGAATCATTTTTTTTTCTCTAAATTTAATCTGACTGCATCATTCCGGATTGCTGTGACCTTATTTGTTTTCCTCTATCTCCGTCACAACAGATTGCTAAATCACCCTGAGACTTTTCTTGGTAGAGCAGGATGAGGTGTTCATGCTCCTTCCCCTCCGTGCTTGAGTCATGAGTTTGGGAATGAAAGCATGAGTTAATTGCCTTTGTTTCTCACATGGGCTTCGGAAGTCTTGGAAGCCTGAAGCCTGAGTAAGGTTGCTTTTAACAGCTGAACAAAACCACAGAATTCAGAGAGGAGACTGAAGGGGGTGGGGAACTCAGCCCTATCCTGCTAAGCCACCTCCCCATTCAGCCCCAGGGTTAGGGGGAGTTGGCTTGGCTTGTGAATCTAGTTAGCAGCATTCCTGGAAAACTGGCCCTGTTGCTGAGCTTTCTTGTGAACTTCATCCACCTGTCATGTTGAGCGTTGGAGGGGAGCCAGGACAGGCAGGAAATAATACGCTGCAGGATGCCGGTGTGTGTCAGTGGCCTCAACCCTCCCATTCCTGCACACAGATGAGCTGGAAGCCTGCGAGGCGTCACCACTGATGTGGGTGGGCTTGGGCGGCCACACAAAACCCAGCTCTGGGAGGGAGGAGGGGCCCAGAAGGGTAACAGAGGTTCATACTCTCAGTGGGCCTCTCTTTGGGATTGCGGAACTGTCTCTGCAGAGAAATGGCCTTGGCTCTGGCTCAGAAACATCCTTTTGTTCTCCCTGACCTCCTCCTGCACACAGGAGACTGATTCTCATGCAAAGGAGAAGGCCTGGGCTTTCCTACCATCCGCTTGTCCTCCCTCCTTTCCCTCCCCCTTCCTCTGGCCTCCCAGACCAGAGAGCAGACTAGGTGACATCAACTGGTTAGAATTACATAAAACTTCCCTTCTCAACTCCCAAGCTCCTGGATGCATGTTTTGTTTTGTTTTTAATTTCCAAATGATTTCACTCTGCCCAGTTGGGGACATGGACGCACACTGTAACCTCCTTTATTCCTGTCATGTTAGTTATGTATTTTCTCTTGGCAAGTTTTAAACAATGAGGTAGAAGAACTATGTGTTCTCAAGGGTCTTTAATGAATTCATTAAAACTGCCAACACTGGGCCAATTGAAAATATTTTACCCTGTAAGCAAAGAGTTCTTGAGTGGCTGGGAAAACACTTTCATGAGGGTCAGTCTCCTGAGAAGGAAGAAAGTGTGATAGACAGTTCTTTCTGTTTGTGAGCCTTCTTACCAAAAATTCTACCAAGAATGATGAGTAATGAAGGTTGGTGGAGGGGGAATAAGTATTTACTATCCTTGAGCATCCAGGTACGAGGCTCCAGCTGCTAGCTACAGATATAACTTATAATACAGGATTAGGTGAAAGGGTGGGTCAGAGTACTTCGAATTATGTATATGTGAATGTAAGCGTTTAATTACACAATTTGCTTGGGCTACATAGTAACCAGCTATCTGTTTAAACAGTATTCTGGATATTCCCATGGGGTATTTCTAGATGAGATAAGCATTGGATTGGACAGACTAAGGTGACCATCAGCAAGTTCCCTCTCTGATGTGAGTGGTCCTTTCTCAGTCATTGTATAACCGGACCCCACAAAAGGCTAAGAGAGACCGTTCTCCCTCTTGTTGCTTGTCTTTGAGCTATAATATCAGGCTTCTCCTACTTTCCTGTTGGATTCCTACTGGATTTATTTTATTTTATTTTTTTAATGTATTTGGTTGTTACAGAGTCTCACTACGTAGCTCTGACTCCGAGTGATCCTCCTGCTTTCAGCCTCCTCAGCACTGTGATTATAGGCTTGCGCCAACATGCCTGGACTCTGGAGAGCTCAGCTTGCCCTACGGGCGGGGCTAGCACAACATGCACTGCTGGGAATCCAGCGGCGGTCCCCACGCTTGCCTAAGCTTGCCTCATCAGGCGCTTTAGCCCATTGAGTTATCTCACAGGCCCCTCCGACTGGATTTTACACCATCAGTTCTCCCACTCCATTTGTCAGAAATTATGCCATTGACTCTGCTGGGTTTCCAACTGGGAATTTTTTTTTTTCTCTCTCTCAGTACTGTGGATTGAACTAAGAATGTTCACAGTGAGATAAATCCTCAGTCTGTTTTAAATTTTTTTTAATAATTAAAAAAGGTGTGCTGGGATTGCAGGTATGCACAAACAACAGTGGCTGCTAATTTCTCATAGTAAATTTTAAAAATATCTATCTTTGTAATATATATCTGTTTGCCTATTTAAATAGAGCAATTCCTTGACTTTCAAAAAGCCCCAAACTCAAACTCTCCACCATCCAAATAGCAAAATTCGAAAAAAAAAATCTTTTCAATGTTTCTAACTTTGCTCTATAGTTGAACCAAAAATCTAAGAGTGAATCACATGCTCTGCTTTACTGTGGACACAAGGGGTAGCAATTCAGTCTAAGGGCTGCTCCTCCTAGACAACGTATGATGCTGTTGCAGAGTGTGAAAGTGTCATTGTGCTTTTTATGTGCTTTACTTCTGTAACATACTGTAACTATGGCTGCAAAGAAAGTTAGTGATACCAGCAATAAAGCTAAGAGGAAAACTGTGAGAAACACAACAGAGTTCAAGAGTAAAATCACTGCAAAATTTATTAAAGTCCTGGCCAGGGAGATGGCTCAGTGGAATAAGGACTTCCGTGGCAAGCACAAGGGTCTGAGTTCAATCCCCAGTTGCGCCAGAAAAAAAAAATCACAGTGTCAAGGTGTTTTTTGGGGCAACCCGCTCGGGCCCCCCTTCTGTCCCTCTCCAACAGAAGAAGCTTTTCTATCCAATAAAGTTTTTCCTCAACCTCCATAAAAAAAAAAAAAATTGTTAAAGTCCTGAAAACTTGAATTAATAGGTAATTTGGGAGCCTCAGAACCAATTATTTGGTTTTCCATTATTTCTTGAAAAAATATGCTCAGTTCTTGAACTTTTTGACATTTGAACATGAGTTTGAAGCAACACGAGTTCTATAACTCAAGTAGTACTGTGTATAAATCTCATTCCCACATCTCCCATCAGTACAGTATGTTGCCCTAATTTAAGATGAATTGTATCTCACACAGATTTTCTCAACCTAGTGCTCGCTCAGGCAGAGCAAGCACTTAGTTTATACCCACTGCCACTGTCCCTTCTGACTTTCATGACAGGCCGAAGAAGAGCAACAGCCGGCCTAAGCAGCTTCTAGAAACAGCAGGGAGGGAATGTGCACCCAGAACTCACTCTCTACCCTCTCCCTATCTCTGGGCATCGTATGTTGTACTGGTCACATTCCTGGGAAGACAGACAGGTCCCTCAAAGTCAGTTTCTGGGGACACAGGAAAGGGTGAATGTGATTGTGAAGGCTGAGAGAGGATCTCATGGCATAGCTGGAAAGTGTGTGTCCCACCCATGAAGTATATTATGCACTAAATTATTAGCTATCTTATGGGATTCATTCATTTCAACTTACTTTTTAACTTTAAGTTGAAGTACTGAGGCCAGAAATGTCCTTCCCTCTCCTACCCTTCCCAAGTTGATTTAGGGATGAAAGTTCAGTAAATGTGGTTCCTACAAATTGCCCTAGTGACTTGTCAATAGACAAACTGTCCCAACAAAGACATGGCAGAGGTGGCAGTGCTCAGAAACTTAGCTCAGTGAACACTCAGTTAACCATGTGGAAACAACCTGCTATGGTGAATGCTAGTTTAAAAAGAAATGCTAGTACTAAAAGACATATCGCTATGAATCCCCCTCAAAATATTCCCTCTCACTTCAAGCGGTCTCACCGTATCATTCCTCTTGCTCCCTATGGCAGTTCTGGAAGTCCTCTTTTGTATCTTTAATTGTGCTGTCACGGTTTCCTCCATGTCTTGAATCAGCTCAGCATGTTTATTCCGCATGGTTCGTTTAACTTTGGGGAAAAGCCACAAGTTGCTGGGTGCCCGCTCTGTTGAATAAGGTTGGTGAGAATACACTGTAATGTTTTTCCAGTCTGCCTTTCTATTAGATGGCACACCACAAGCAGGTTTACTATACATTTTTTTTTTTGAATCACAGCTTATAAAATACTTGTGAAAAAGGACTTCCAGAATTGTCACTTCCAGAAAGTGGCAAGAATGATGAGATACGGCTGGTGAGATAGCTCAGAGGACTAAGCACCTGCTTAGGCAAGCACAAGGACTAGGGTTCGATCCCTGGTACCACATGCCATGCCGACCCCGCCCCTGGGATGCACTGAGCCACTGAGTGAGTCCAGGTGTGGTAGTGCACGCCTGTAATCCCAGTGCGGGGGAAGCTGAAAACAGGAGGACGCTCTGAGTCCAATCTATGTACTGAGACCCAGTACCAAATACATTAAAAAGAATGATGTGATAAGTGGTTTTAAAGTAAGAGGAGGTATACTTTGTGAGCATCTAATGGCAATGTTTTTGTTTTTCTTTTTAAAGACCTGGGGATTGAACTCAGGCCCTTGCACTTGTCAGGCAAGTGGTTATCCTACTGAGCTATCCCCCCAGTCCCTGTAGTGTGTTTTTTAGTACAAAGAACTTCTCAATTTATCATTCACTGTCTATTGTGATCACCTTTTGTTCTTGAGCTCTTAAACTAGTGAAGACACAGACACATGTTATGTTTACTTATCTGAAAAAAATCTTTCTTTTTTCAGAGACAGAAAGGTGAGAGAGAAAGATAAGTTGGGTGGTGTTGCCTAGTATCTCAAAGGTAGGGTGTCTTCATGATCAATTTTATGTGATGTTTCAATGACATTTTTATATCGAAGTTACCTTTTTTATTATTGCTTATGGGGCCGGGGAGATGGCTCAGTGCAATCAGTGCTTCCCTGGCAAATGCAGGGGCCTCAGTTCAATCCCCGGTTCCACCAAAAAAGAAAAGAATCATCATTATTATTGCTTATATTATACTTGCATGCCTTTCGTTCCTAACATCTTTGCCTCGTTTTGTTTTCATTGTGTCACTTGAACGTGGCATTATTTTTGCTTCTTCCTTCTCATGCAAGAGTGTGAGTGTGGATTTGGGGTTTTATAACAAGATGATCTCCACAGCACTAGCACAATTCATACTTTTGCTTTTATTTCTCTATCTTTGATAGCTCTTTTAAAGTCTCCTGCTGATTTCTTAGCTCTTTATCTCGTATTATAGTTTAGGTTTTCTTTCTTTTTCCTGTGTTATTTTTCTGTGAGCTACCTACAATTTTATAATTGAAAAGCAGTTTGTAAATATTTTAATTTAATCGTGCTATGTAGTACACTACACAAATCTTAAATATATAGTTTGGTGAAATTTTAAGGAGTCATTCCACCCTTATAATTGCCATTCAATTCAAATTATAATTAATTCCCAGAAGCCAGGAGCTTTCTTTTTGCTGTCTTCTCTTATCAATTTCAACACAAAGTAACCGCTGCTCCACCTTTCAGATCAGCCACTGTGGTTTTGAACTTTATGTAAAGGAATAGGAAAATATAGCTTTCTTTGTATCTGTTTCACTTAATTTTATTTCTGTAAGATTTACCCATGTTCAGTGTAGTAACCTGTTATTTTTGCATACCAATATACTTCCTTTTAAATGACTAGACCAAGGGCTGGCGAGGTAACTCACCAAACAAACCCTGCTTTGGCAAGCTCAGGGAATGGAGTTCAATCCTTGGTCCTGCAGACCATGCTGGCCATGCCCCTGGAGCATGCTGAGCCATCAACCAAGTCCAGGTCTGGTGGTGCACCCCTGTAATCCCAGCACCGGAGAGGCTGAAAACAGGAGGATTACTATAATTCTGAGCTATATAGTGAGACCCTGTACCAAATAAATAAATGAAAAAAATAGTGGCTAGACCACATTGTTTCAATCCCAACCACATTAAAACACTTTTGTTCATTTCTTATTGTTGTTGCTATTGGTTATGTTACTGATTTCTAGCTTAATTCCACATGGTCAAGAGATACAATGAGTATGATTTCAATCCTCTGAAATTTATTGAGATTATCCCTTGGCCCAGGAGATGGCCCAGGTTAGCACATGCTTTGTGTTTTCTCAAAAAGACTAAATATTTTATTATTGATAGTGCAGTGAGATAGATCAATGGCCAACTTTATTCATTCATTCATTCACGTTTTTTTCTATTCCTATGATTATTGTTTACTCTTTTTATATTATTATTAACTTACTAGAGTTTATATTTATAGCTCAGAATATTTTCCCTTTTAATAAAGTCTGAAAAATACCTATATATTATATGTTTTTATGAAACAGTTTTGTATGTAGTTCTACAAATGCATGTAGTTATATACATTGTTCTATTTCTCCAAACTGGTTTTTGTACCTTGATTCACTCAGTATTGATGTCTTTATATTCAGATATTAGCTGGATTGTGTTTTTCAGGAGGAGAATCTGAGTGCCACTATCTCTAACATCTTGCATATCTACAAATGCCTTTCCATTGTTTCCAGAATCAGGTAGTGTATTGACTTGGGTTACTACCAAATTATTACTGAGTTAAGACCACTTGTCTTTCAATTATCAGATTTCTGTGGGCTGGGAAGATAGCTCAGTGGAATACGTATTTGCCTGGCAAGCACAAGGTCTTGAATTCAATCCTTCCCTGCAAAATAATAATAAAATAAAACAAAATTTCAGATTTTTAAATTTATTTTAATGTCTCTAAGGAGATAATTCATGTCACTCTGCATTTTATTCCTGTGTGTATCGCTGCACAATGTGGGCCCACAAGTTTATAGGGTTCTTTATTCATCCTGGAAACTTAGAAGTTGTGCCAGATACATTGTCCTGTTGACATCCTAGGAGCTTGGGGAATCTCTTTAATTTATGTACTTGAGTTATTCTTAATTCTAAGCTATTATTGTAGAGGCATATTAATTATATACTACTTATCCTGTTCTTTGTTCTTGTGTTTTGTCTTGGAGAAGGGTGTTTTTAGCATAGTTCAGGCTGGTCTTGGATTCACTGCATAGCCAGGCTGGCCTAAAATTTATGATCTTCCTGCTTCAACCTTCTGAGTCCTAGAATTAAAGGCTTTCCTGGTCAAGCACAGCCTTCTTCTCCTTGTTAATAAGGAAATAAGTTACATATTTCCATAATTTGCAATAGAAGTCAACATTAGCCAAGAATGGGGTTTACTTAGGGTACTAGTGAATCAATGGAAAGACTGGGCAAATAGGTTTAGAAATAGGATAGGACTTAGCCACTATCTCAATTTTATTGGGGTGAGCTGCAGCCATTTCCTGGGCCTATGGGTATTCTAACATACAGAGTCTGATTGGCCAAACTAGGTATTGGGGGATTTGAGAGGATTTAGTAGAAATAGCCTTCAGGGACCCTTTATGTTTGAAGAGTAAGAATCCCAGTAAGGATATGTGCAATGAGGTGGTTGATTTTCCAAAAGGAAACTGAAGTGCTGGCAGGAAGGGAAATGAACAGGGAGGGGTCCGGGTGCTGGTGAACAGAACCTGGACATGCTCAGGCGGGTGCTTAGTCTCCCTCCTTCTCTTCCGAGATAGATGCCTCCTGTCCATTTGGCCAGGCATCCCTAGCTCATTTACTACTCTCCCATTTCTTTGTCTTGGAAACCAGACTTACACTATGCAGTGCCTGCTAGGCCAACAAAAAGAACAGAAATGTGTGATTTTGTAGGAGTTGCTGAAGATCTTAGAATCACATTTTGTCACTTATAAAATTGCAGCTTGCTTCTCGCAGTTGTTATAGGAACACTTGTAGTAAATGATGCAGTGCTGCCCACTTAGTAGTCATCTAACAAAACATTAGCTATCTCAGCTGTTCCTAGGGCAATCTCTTGGGGCAATTTTTACATTCACCGTAGCAGTTATTCGTCATCTCCTTCCACAGAAACCCTGTCCAGGCCTTGCTTGTTGTACTGGAAGATTTTCCACTCTTACATTTCCTACACAGGTTATTCACTTGGTGTTCCTCCAGATAAAGGCCGCCCCCCAAAAATAATAATAAAAATAATAAAATAACCTTGTCCTGGTTACAGTACCAATGTTTATCTATTTACCAGTCCACATTTCAGATCATTTTTTGCAACTTGCTACTCTGTGCATCTGTCTAAGTAGCTGTAGCTTTCCATAAAGTCATATGATTCTCTCCAGGCTCTGGCTTCTTTTCTCCAGAAATGTGTTTCAAATTAGATTCAGTTTCTCCTCTTTCCAAGCCTTTGTAGAAAACTCTTTCCTTCTGGCAAAGGGAAATTTTTGAAAATATGGCCTGTACGCTTTTGGACACAACCAGCAGAGTCAGGACTGTGGATTTCTCCTGTACTTGAGCAATAGAGCACAGGATAGCATAGATACTAAATTTTTAGGCTGATAAGTGGACTTGAGTGTCCATTCAGTGGTAGGAGCATGGTGGTTATTGTAAAAAATGAGCAGTGAGTCATTCCTTTGCTCCAATAGACTGTGGAGAGATGGGGAATGAGAGACATGCAAACAGGTGAACTGTATTACAACAGACTTTAGTGTGGTTAAGGGTTAGTGAAGGAAATTTAAATTCTACCACAAGGATAAGTGGAGGTGAACTAAACAAAAAGATAGAAGGCCACCTAGATGGAGGGAAGAGTGTGTGCGATCCATGATGCTGAGAGTAAAGCATGGTGAAAGGATTGCATGTACTTCCATCGTCCTTTTCATTTTTTGTACAGGGCTTTGCTGTGCAGTTTGGACTCATAGTGACTGGCCTGCCACATCCTCACTAGGGCTGGGATAACAGGAATGTACCACCATGCCTGGTGTAGCACTCCAGGGTTCTGGGATTGAACCCAGAACCTTGCACTTACCAGGCAGGTGCTTACGGCCACCAAGCTATTTCCCCAGCTCCTCGCATTGGTCTTGATTACACCATATGAAGGGGATGGATGAGAGAGGCGATTGTGAGCAGTGTCCAGTGACCTTGGCCCAGGGAAGGCTGCCTGGTTTTATAAGTCGGGTTTTACTAGAACACTGTGATCCTCATTCCTTCACTTGTTGTCTATGGCTGCTTTCTTTCCATGGTGGCGGAGCCAAGTCATTACCAGAGACACCATTTGGCTTGAAGGACAGAAAGTATTTACTACCTGGTCTTTTACAGAGTTGCTATCATGTGTGTGCCTGTGGATGTATGTGTCCACAAAGTTCAGCACGTAAATGTTTGTTCCCTAGCAGAATGGAATGCGGAGAGTGCACAGACTTTCACAGGTGGAGCCTTGTGGATGCCTTGACGTCATTAGGAGGCCTTTGCAAGGGCCTGTGAGGCCCTCCCTAGCTTGTGTTCTGTGTCTGTCTGCCTTCTGGGCTTGAGACATGCACGGCCACTCCAGTACACACACCTGCTGAGCCATGCTGATCTTATCAGAGGCTGCCACCAGCCCAGTCCTGGACTTGAACCTTCAGGACTTTGAACCCAAGTAAAGCTATCTTTACTTTATAAGTAGCCCATATCGGGCATTCAGTCATAGTAATGTGGTAGCTAAGCTCATTTGTCGACTTGATGGGTTTGAGAGCCAGGTAGAAGATTAGTAAAGTGCACTTCTGAGTGTGTCCCATTAGTTCATGGAGGGAAGGGAAAGGGCAAGCAGAGATAGGAGATAGAAAATGAATTGAAGAGTGTCATATTCACATATCAGCTTCCCATAAGCAATGCAAGTGCTATGTCCTATACATATGTACTAATAAAATACAAATTTGGGGCCAGCCAAATAGCTCAGCAGATTAAAGGGCCTGCAACAGGCACAGGGGCTGGCGGTTCAATCCCCAGACCTGCTTTGCCATCCCAGCCCCCAGGGCCCTGCTGACATGGCAATTGAGACTGGGCATGGTGTTGCATGCCTGTAATCCCAGCTCTTGGGAGGCTGTAAACAGGTGGAGAACTACAAATCTGATCTGTGTAGTGAGACCCTGAATGCCCTGTAGACCTTTCCCTAAAATACAAAAAAGATACAAATTTTAAAAACACTTGAGAAAAAAACCCAAAATGATACACAGACAGGCGAAGACTAGTACGAACTAGTGGTTTTCCAGATTCATGACAAAAGATACTTATGTAAGAAAACAGCAAGTAACATTATGTTTTCTAGTATATATTTTCTGTGGCTCCTGCTTTTCTTAATCTATCCTTCTTGACTCTTTCCCTCCTCTCATCCAAGTTTTCTCCAGTGCGGCCATCCTTTCCCCTTCTTTAAACATCTTTTCAACTCTTTAATCTTTGTCAAAGTCAGGGAGGTGAGACTTCAGGACCTGTGTCGTTTCTGTAGTTAAGCTGTGTCTGCAGGCTCACTTCCTCGGTCTTTTGTCTATTAATTGATGGGCACAGGAGCTGCATGATCTGCTCCTCTTGCTGGATGTGTCAGTTGCTCTAGTTGAGCTACTGTAGTGTTTGCTGCAATACCCCACCTCTTACCCAAATATGCCCTTCTGCTGCTATCTCAGCATGTAACGTCAGCTTAAAATAGAAATGTGTTGAGTTGGAAATAGAAATGATAACCTTCATTATCATTGCCTTTTGGTATGACACAAACATTTCCAGGTTAAATGACTAGCCCAAAGTAGCAACTAAAATAATCCAGTTCTAGGGCCTCACCCTCTGCTCTCTTTCTGTTTCTTACCACTAGTGTTCTAATGCCTTTGCTTTTTTTCTCTCTAGCAAAATAAAGTAAGAATCACCATTCCTACTCAGTGACCCCATCCCATGGAGGTTTATAAAAAGTATCAAGAAACGATTTTCTTTGGACCGATTAATAGCTAGATGAATAGCTTCCTGATGTGGAAATCCAACTGGCCATGTCAGAAACCACCCAGGAGTCAGTGATGAGATAAAGGTGATGTGAATACCCTGGCTGCATGAAGAAACATTATAGGCAACATGTAGGCTTTGAAATATAAAAACATTAAGGGGTTTGTAATTTCCATTCAGTTCTTATTTCACATTACTGTCCCTTTTCACTAACCACATCCCCCAGATATATCATTCACCTCAAGAAACGAATATGACCTGCCTCAGGGTGTTGTAACCCAATTACAACCCTCAGAAACCTCACACGTTTACTATCATCTCATGGTGACTTTGATGTTTTACCGTTCCTGTAAGGGTCACACAGGACACACTGAGTTTAAAGAAGAATGTGGGTGTCACTCAGACAACCCATCTCTTCTAATCAGGCTTAGAAGCAAAGGCTGTAGGGAATGACCATCAGCCCTACAAAATGGCAAGACTACCAAGCACAGAGTTGGCAAAGCAGCCACCTGGGGAACTGGCCTGGCAGGAGAATCATCTGAGTGTGTGTGTGTACGTGTGTGTGTGTCTGTGTGTGTTTTAGGTGCCACAGAGTCCAGTATGTCAACCACTTGCCATAGGTGGCTATGCCTATTAAATTACTGGAAATAAACTTTAAAATTCATTTCATAATCACATTAGTTACACTTCGAGTCTTCAGTGACCTGTTGAGGCTTGGCGTTACTGTACTGAAGGAGGCGAGTACACAGTATTCCTGCCATTGCGGAAAGCTGTTTTTGACAGCGCTGTTACAGAGGAAGGCAGGAAAGCTAAAAAGGAAGAACTCTGCAGGCAGAAGGATCTGCAGCAGCACTGGTCACAGCCCAGTGGGTGAACTCAAGCAGCAGCACCCTGGCTAGGAAGCAATGTGAATTCAAGTTCAGGATGAATCTGATAGAAACTATGGTAAGTGTCTGACTTGTGAATGAGTTCTGCCCCTGAAAAACATTCCTTTTCTTTTCTGTATTTTGAGGAAGAGTCTACAGGATGTTCAAGATCTCACTACTAGAAAGCACTTGTACTGATGCTCCTGTTTACAGCCTCTCAAGAGCTGCAATTACAGGCAGCACGCCACCATGCCCAGTCTCAATCGCCATCTCAGCGCACCCCTGGGGTCAGGGTCAGCACTGCAGGCTGAGGGATCAAACCCCTGACCCCTGAACCTGCTTGCAGGTGCCTTAATCCACTGGGTTATTTGGCTGGCCTGGAAAACATTCCTACATCCAATCAATTCACTGATAATACAACAAAGTGAGTCTTACACAGAATGTAGAGTACACCTGTGAAAGTTTGCAGCCTAAAGGTCCTAAGTCAGGGCTTGGCTATATGTGGTTTGAACAAACATCTTAAGCTCTCATTCTAATTGTTTGCCCTATGGAACATGGGTACTGATTAATATTGTTTTCCTGTAGACTTACTGTCAGGATTAAAAGAGACTTTGTTGCAAAGATGGCTGGCACATAGAATGCACCCAAGAAATGGTAGCAATGACTCTGAGTGCAGGTACATCATGGAGTGACTGCTGCACCCTGAGATCTACTAGTCAGTCAAGTAGCACACACTCGCTTCTGAATGAGAGGGAGCCCTATCTTAGGGCCTCGGTAATCTTGAAATTTAATGAGGTTAGAATGCCTATTGAGCAACAAGATGAAGATAAAGTAGTAACAGGTGAGTACAGTATTAAGAAGGATTTCTTTCTTCCTTTCTTTTAAATGTATTTGGTTATTGTATGGTCTCACAATGCAGTTCAGACTCATAGTGATCATCCTGCTTTTCAGCCTCCCTAGCACTGGGATCACAGTTGTGCTCCACTATGCCCAGATGCTGTGGCTGCTTGGTCTTCCCTGGGGGTGGCGCTGGCACAATATGTGGTTCTGGGTATCAAACCAGGGTCCCTATGCTTGCCTAAACAGGTGCTTTAGTCCGTTGAGCTATGTCGTTGGTCAAGGAAGGATTTTCATCAGCTGAAAACAACAGAGAATCTGACTGACCTGTCCCAGCTCCTGGCACTGCATGTGTAGCCCATTCTCTTCCTTCTCTGAGCTGCAAGATATTGACTGCTCCTCCAGGTGTCCTATCTACTCCTAGAAGATGAACAGCATTGATCATTTTATTTAAGAAAGGGCACTTGCACATACCCTCCTTCTTATATCTCACTAACTACAGAACTCTTTGCTGTAAGAAATATGAAGAAGAAGGATTCGTGAGTTTTAGAATGAACATTATGAAACTGCTAAGAACTGAACTATTTAACCAAAAGAAAAGCAGTGTCACATGATGCAACCTGATAGATGGATATGCCAGGGTCCTGAGCAAAACTAAGGGGCTCTATTGGCCTGCAGAAAGAGGGTGCCTAATCTACTGGGCAATAATGTCAGCCACTATCCTAAGTGCCACAGCACATGCATAATTCTCAAAGCCCCCCAAAGGTAACTATTACATCATTTTGAAGCCAAGAACTGATATAAGTAAATACTATGCAGCTCTTTTGTCTCAAAGTCTGTGTATGTCTTGCTATATCCACAAGCAAATGAAAAAAACTGTCCTTGACACAACATGAAGTTCAAAGAAAACAAAGGCTTGATCATGCCCCAGCATGGGCTCTGAGACACTATTTAAATCAGCTCTAGAAGCAGGGCTCCTTTATCAGACGCAGGTGTTACCTCTGCACTGAAACAAGGTTGTGCATAAATGAGGTGGGGGGATGGACGGGCTTGGCTTGATGTAATTTAGTTCAAATTTCATGCCTGTCTCCTTACCTTAGGGGAAATGACTCCATGCCTTTATGCAGAAAAGAAAAGCTTGTTTAAAGACAGTAGCAGAAAAGAAGGTAGTGTGGATTTTGCCTGTTTGCCTTCTTTCTTTCTTTCTTTCTTTCTTTCTTTCTTTCTTTCTTTCTTTCTTTCTTTCTTTCTTTCTTTCTTTCTTTCTTTTTTCTTGTCTATGAATTTATTTCTAATGCATGTTTGAGGTATACAATAAACACATTTATTGTGGGCAGTTGGTACATGTGCATGATGCATCTTAATTTTTTTATGTCCCCTTCTTTTTAAGCCTCCCCTCTATCCTTTCAACTTCTCTAAATTACTCCTCTCTCTCTCTCTCTCTCTCTCTCTCTCTCTCTCTCTCTCTCTCTCTCTCTCTCTCTTCTTCCTCTCCCCAAGGGAAGAAATACTGATAAAGACACCATATCCACAGAATTAAAAGTGTCTTGTCTAAGTAGAATGAAACTATTCCCTTTGCATGGATTATTGAATTTCACAGTGTGCCTCTCAGGAGACATATTTGTCTAGCCTCCTAGTTTTATTATTGCATGTTGACTGCTTCACCAGACTGTTTCTGAGATCCCATCTGGAATCTTCAGCTCTTCTTGCATGTCAGCTCTATCTCAACATTTCCCAAACCAAGTTGATGATCATTCTCCCTGACAACACAAAATAAAACAAAGCATCCTTCTTCTCTTCCACGCAATGCTCCCTTGTAAATGACACTACCAGTTGCTCAGGTGCTCATGCCCAAAGCCTAGAATTCATCTTTGATCTCTTATCTCTTCCTCCCCTTCACATCCAGTGAGTCCTGTGTATCTGTCAACACCATTTCCTCAATATTTTTCCAAAGTAAGTAATAAACTTACACTGTAAAAAGAAGATTTTCTCCATAGCCAGAAAGCATTTGTAAACCTCAACCAGTGAAGGAAGGCTGAGCAACAGGTGGCCTGGCTGCCTAGGTCATCACTGGTGCACTGTGTCGCGCAGCACCTCCACGGAGCCCTCGGGAGGGCCCTTCTACCCATCAGTGTTTGGCTGACTCCAGATCACAGTCTTATAAAATCTTGGGTCAGAAATCAGAAGCTGTTGATACAAGTGGTAAATTAAATGTTAGCTTCATTTCTCCAGATATCATCAGCCTACAGTAGATGCCGTACTTGTCTTTAGATGAAACTATATCCCCAGAATCTAACAGGTGACAACAAATAGATACTGGAGATTGAGAAAATAAGCAAGAGCAGAAGAATTCTTATTTTATTTTATTTTTGATGCCGGGGATTGAGCTCCTGACCTTGAGCTTGCCAGGCAGACACTTATGCCACTGAGCTATCTCCTCAGACCAAGAATTTTCATTTTATTTCATATTAGAAATTTTGGTCACCTTGCTAGTTTCTTACTAAAATATTTTCATTTCGCTCATACTTGGGATACCTTGGATTCAGCCAAAGGCAGGAAATTTGGACAGTGCTGGGATTACTGGGACAATGGCTCCAATTTACTAACTTATCTCTCAGGTATTATTAGTTAACAAATATGTCTTACTTCTCCAAATTACACTGTGAAATAGAAAGAAAACACACCTAGAAATTTGTCACTTTCCACTTCTCTGACTTTTTGTGGTTTACTTGAGCTCTCGGCACCTGAGTTATTTCAGTTGCAAGGAGGAACAGGGATAGCTTGAAAGTGGATACTGAAGTCAGACAACACTGAGTAATGCTGCCAGGATAGAGCAGATGTGCAGTGCGCGAGTGTTGATACCTCTGTGATGTCAACTGGATGGATGGCCCTGGCATCTCATAAAACCATCAGCATTCAGGGAAGCTGCAAGGTTCTGAAAGTCCCCATCAATCCAGCAGTCAACCAGAACATTTTTAACAATCATTTCATTCTTCTTTTACTGTTTCATGCTCAGGCTGGATGGCAAGGCATATAACTATCAAAGGCCAGGGGTTTTCGATGCTATAGTTCTGTCAAAAGTTCTCGGTGGTCAAACTGATAGCAATGATCTCAAGCTGTTGAATCTGTTTCTTGATTCATCTCTGTGGCTGAGTGTGCTCCTTCCTTTATTCATTCATGGACTCTGAGCCTAAGGTTGTGACTTAAACCACAGTGGTGTGTTTGCAGGATGAAAAATGTGAATGGAATGAGGATGTATGCTTGAAGTAATGCTGAAAGAACACGTTGGTAGGCTGGCTGTGAAAATGGGGCAGAGAAACAACTCAAGGACAATGCCTACCGCTGCTTAGCATGGGCAACTATTTATTGAGACGGATGTTATTTATTGAGATGGGTCCCTGGGAAAGGTATTGGTAGAATCAGAGAGTGTCATGGAGCTCTTTCTGTTCTGAATCTATGAAATTTAATTTAATTTAATAATTTATTTATTTATTTTTGCAGAACTGGGTATCAAACTCAGGCCGTTGCGCTTGCCAGGCAAGCACTTATTCTATAGAGATATCTCCTCGGGCCCTCTATGACATTTTAAATAATCATTAGACTTCCAAGTGGAGATATGAATTCAGCAAGTGAAGATGTAATTAAAGTTCTCAAACTAGACAAGAGGATGGAAAATATCAGTGTTGGGTTATTCCTTAGACAGAGCATGAATATATATGAGGAAAACAGATGAAATCTCCCCAGGTTTGACTCCAGATAGGAGGAACCAGGCAGCTTTTCACCATAATCAGAGACATGCCAACATAGGAGGGGACAGAGAGGAAGGAGATGGGCCAGTGGATTGAATGACAACTGATGAGACAAGAGGGTAAGATGTCACCAAAGTCAACAGAAGAGAGATTTTCAAGAGGGAGGAGAATTGAATCAGGTGTCAATGACAACAGAATTGAGATGCAGGGAGGACCTTGCCAATTCTGACTCTGTGCCTTGAGGGAACAGTGGGGCGAACACAGAAGGCCATGAGTAACATAAATAATATCACATAATTTTGCCATGAGGAAGAAGTCAGAATAATTGAAGGGAACTAGAAAGAGAAAACCTATTTGTGTCCATTGAACATGGAAGACACTATGGAAGATAATGCCATGTGCTTGTTCACCATGGAAAAGGTCAACTGAGAGAAGTAATAATGAGGGAGGGTGTGGGCTGTGTGGGAATCCTGCTCTATCTTCCTGATTTTTCTGAAACCTACAACTGTCTTAAAATAAAGTGTTTTTTAAAAATATGAAGCAAAAAAAAAAAAGGACTCTATTAGAAGTAGACTTCTTGACAAAGGCTGGTCTTCAAACCCCAAGTGTAAAAGAGAATTACCTGGAGTAACAGAGTGTTACTCTGTTACAGAGTGTTACTCTGTTACAGAGTATTATACTCTACAGTTTGTAGAAACTGTTCACATTCACTTTCTTTTGTCATTTTCTGCTTGTGAGGAAGTTATTATGATGCCCATTTTGTGATATGAGAAAACTGAGGTTGAGAAAAGTTAGGCTCCGGTTTTGAGCACAACTCTCCCCATTAGGCAGAAGAATGGGGAGATCAAGGTCATGTGTGAATTGCGTGGTGTGCCTCTGAAACAGGGCCGGTCCTGTTTCCTCTTGAGGAGGCAATTTGTAAATCTTTCGTGTTGGGTCTCAGTTTCCTCTACCGTAAATAACAAAATACAGCCAGGGACCATTGGATGCAAATGGCTTGAAAATTTTCATAGCATATTTTTTTGTGATTTAAAAGTGAAAAAAATCAGGAGCTCAAATGTTTGGGCTGCCAGGAGAAGGGTCTGAGGACTCATTGCATGGGATGTGTTCCGCAAAGCCTGTGCAGGTTGCTTCTGGCCGTGTGTGTTGGAATCTTCCACCTTGCTAAACGAGGAGGGGTGGACATCATCCTTCCTCTTCCACAAGCATTCAACAACTCTGAATGAAGATATGTTAATGCCGAGAAATCTTTAGTCCCCCGCCCCTGCCACACAAATTCTTAAGGGATAAATCAAAACTGTCTACAAATGAACAAATCATTCCTGAGAGCCACTCACAAGTTCCCTTAGTTATCCAAGTACGGTTTTCAGCCCCCTGTCCTGTTTTCAGTCCTGCGAAGAGTCCGCTACCCCCGTAGGTCTAGGTTGCTAGCCCAGAGTGCTCTGCCCTTCCCAGTGACTGGTCTGCTACTGTTGCCCATTTTTGCAGAAGGTTCTTCAATTCAGCTCTCGGTCACTTAACTGAACAAGGCCCCCAACCTCATTTCCCACAGGAACCAAGATGACTGACACCTATGACTGTGTCCCATGCACCAACATCGTCTTTGTTATCTGCTTATGTGTCTTCAGGGGAGCCCCTAGAGACATGTGTCAGAGCCAGGGCCACCACATCAGGAGGTCCTGCACCCCAAGTCTGCCTTTGCTGCCACCTGGTGAGCAAAGTCTTTGAAGTTGATTAACCTGTTTTAAACTCAGTTTTTTCCTCTAAATGTAGAAAAAAAAGAATGTCTGCCTTGGGGGTTTATGTACAAGTAAAATAAAAAATAATTACATATACATCATCTTTCAATTCCCAGAACAGTAGTTTCTAAACATAGATTAACTTCTTCCTCCTGGGGGTTTTAGAATAGGGTCTTGGGACTCCATGTGCAACATCTTTGAGGGATAATACACTACCCCTAAAGTACTCCTATGTTCTGTGTTTACATTTCTTTCATGGTATGGTTATGTTACCTTATATTTCACATATTTTTTTCCATTTTGCTCCTACTGTAAATTTTATATTCCCAAGGAGAGCAAAACACGACTTCTTTAGTACTTCATTCTTGAAGATTATTTGTAATCCATAGATATAGATTTGAATAGATGCACAACATGCATCTGTGCCAGAGACTCCTTTTCAAAACTCTTTATTGTTTTTATTTTAAAGTTAAGCATGCCACCAGGCTGGGGAGAAAGCTTGGCAGTCTAAGCTCCTTCTTGGCAGCACAAGGATCCTGGTTCAATCCCTGGTACTCATGCTGAACCAATCTCGGAACCTGGGCACCCCGTGGTGGCCACCGAAACGAGGAATGGTGGTGCACACCTGTAATTCCAGGCCGGGACAGAAGGATCACTAGGAGTCTGAGCAAGAACCTGTACCAAATAAATAAATTTTAAAAATAAAAAAATAAAGTAAAGCATGCCACCATAAATTAAAGCAATGTAAAGGACAAATAATATGATATCAGTTGAATATATCATCACACAAAGATGATCAATGTTGGATGGGAAATTCCCCCTGTGTCTTTCTAGAGGTAAGAGAAATAGCCTGGTCCTGTGTCTCCAGTTCTCTGTCAGGCAATCTTTTCAATGAGGTCTTGTGTTCCACTCTGTGAAGCTTTGCTGTCTAAGAGAAAAAAGCGATTATTTCATCTTGTTAAACAAATTCCTTCCAACACATTCAAGCTTTCTGCTCAGCGAGGTAAATTATTTCCTTTGCCATCTGGAGCTTGCTGGGGCTTCTGTATGATCTAACTGAATATCAGTGTCCCTATCTATGATTGCTCCCTCAATATAGCCTCATCCCAGGGTGAGTTTATTTCCTCCTGTCCTCAGAGGCTGAAGACTGATGCCCTGGGCAAGGCCTGCTGAGCTCCTTACACTATATCATTGTTTTCCTTGGTTTCTCTCTGCCTTTTCTTCCACTCTCTGTCATGCTATCATAACCCCTTTCTCTTGACTGTGGCAAAAATACCCAACATGTCCAATTTAAGGAAACAGCATTTAATTAGCTCAGTGTCCAGTAGGTTCAATCAAAAGTTGGCTGTTTGTGACAGAAGGGTCTGGTGAAGATAGCTACTCAGCCCTCAGAAACCAGGCAGCAGAGAGAGCAGGAAGGAGCTGAGGACAAGTTTCCATTCCTTGATAACCCACCTCTAACTGTGTCGTACCTGCCGACAGCACACTCAGCCATGAACTCATCATTGGATGAGTCCCCTGGTGAGTATCACACCCTCATAAATCAATCACCTCCCAAGCATATAACCCAGTGGGGGAGGGGACATTAGACCTAAACCATAGCACAAGCCATGCTTAGACCTGAAAGTCTGCCCTCCTTGGTTTTGCCAAAGGAAAACTAGGCATAAGATTGGTGTTATTACATGATGTCTCTCCCAGAGATTTGTGTATTGAAGTTTTGATCCCCATGGTGCCATGGAAAGAAGGGAAGCCTAGAAAGGTGACTGGGTCATAAAGGATTAATTCACTGAAGCATTCACTGATGAATGGGCTCCTATGAGCTAGGTTCAGCTGAAGGAGGCAGGTTGCCAGGAGCACGGCATTGTCTCAGTTCCTTCTTTTCTGTGTTCTTTCCTGTTCTCTACTTCCAAGCAGCCAGGAGGTCAACCATGACTGACCATGCCATGGACCCAGCCAACTGTGAACTGAAACCTCAGAAAACGTGAGCCAAAATGAACTATTTCTTCTTTTAAGGTTTTTCTTTCAACTTTTTATTACCAAAACAAACAGTGTAATCGTCAACAGTCTTCTGCAGAATATGGGTTTGTCTTTGAAGAATGAACACATTGTGCATTTGTCCCTCTTGGCCAAATTTTGGCTCTTTCTTCCTATCTCCCATGCCGTGGACATGTGCGCTGCCTCCTAGATGGAACCTCTTGGAAGGAGCATGCTACGCCTCTTCTCCCAATCTCATTCCTTTGCTCCTCTTTGGGGAGTATTACCACACTGGTCCACTTTCTCCAGTCCAGAATGCATGGTTTCAATCTTGTCAAAGGTCCTTTAAAGATGTTCCTTTAGACTTCTGTCCTTGAAAATGCTTGCTTTGTTTTTCCTTTCTTCTTGACATTTCTTGTGAAGCTCAATACTTACAGGAATTCTTAAGGGTTTCCCTTACTTTTGCTTTGGTTTCCTCTTACTTTTGCTTTGCCATTCTTCTTCTTCTGTGAGTCATTGTTTCTGCTTCCTACTTGGCTTCCTAAACATTTCAACCTTATCTCCAGAGATAGCACTCACTGTGGCCTTGGCCCACCCAGCCAGATGGTAGACACCTGTGGGCATCTCACTCCTGGGCCCTGTCCCTGCTGCTGTTGCTTTTCCTGTATGCTGACAAAAGTTATGCTGTCCCTTTCCCTCCTGAACTGTCTCTGTACAAAGTGCTACAGCAGATGCTTGGTCCTCTGTCAGCCTCTGCCCCATGATTGCTCCAGATAGATAGACAGATAGATAGATAGACAGACAGACAGACAGACAGACAGACAGACACTGTGAGACAATAGGAAAATGTTAGGAAAAGGCAAGATTATCCACTTGACTCTATACCACTGTGTGATCTTTGAATTGTTACATTACATATCTTATTCTTACGATTCCAATAACTAAAAATTTTACAAATAAATATCTCCCCAAATATGTGTGTGTGTATGTGTATGTGTATGTGTATTTTGTTTGTTTGTTTGTTTTTATACAGGGTCTCACTATGCAGCTTGGTCTCATAGTGATCTTCCTGCCTCAACTTCCCCAGAGCTGGGATTACAGGCATGCACCACCACACCAGATTTTGGTGGCCAGTATGGTGCTTCTGGGTCCCAGGGATAGCATGGCATGCATACCAGGGATTAAACCCTGGTCCCTGTACTTGCCAGGCAGGCACTTAGACCACTGAGCCATCTCTCAGTCCTGTGTATATTTCTATGTTAAACTAAATTAGATTTTCTAGAGCTGCACCTTTTTATTGAAGATCATATCAAAAAGTGAATTTGGTCACTAAAATAGTTTTGTGAATTATATGTTTGGCTAAAAAAAATGTACAGATTTGAGAACTTAGTAGCAAAAGTTTATAACATCCTCTGATTAGATATGTACGGAAGGCAGGACTAGAAATAAAAGACTAAGATAGGAGGTATAGTTATTTGATTTTTTTTTTCTTCATCGGTTCTCAGCAGAATAGGAGATGCTTTTTGATTTTCTTTGAAAGGAAAAAAAAACCATCGACCTGGAAGTTTTCCAGGTCAAAAGCCAGCGTGATTGCCAAACCGAGAATGATTTCATGTGGTAGGACACACGTCCTGCAGCAACACAGCACTATGAGGTTGAGTTATGTGGAGTTTTGTTTGTCTTTGATAGCTCAGGGGTGGGGAAGAGAGCAAAGGAGATGTCTAGCTTGTAGGGAGAGAGAGGTTACTGGAAGGGGTGGTAGGTGGTACTCAATAGGAAGCTGAAATGGACAAGATGGAGAAGCCATCCCTGCAGCAATATGGGCTTAGGTAATAGGTCAGGCATTCCATGACTCCCTCAGATGGGGCCATAGCCTCGTATTTCACACACTGTAGTAAAGTGGCGCTGTGACTATCAGGGCCCAGGACATGCAGAGGAGTCACTGGGAGGCAGGACGATGTTCCAGATATTCCCAGAAGTATGCCTTTGGATACTAAATCTTGATTGCACTGGGTGTCTGCAATAGCAGGAAGTTGCTCAAATAGCAGCAAGGGCAAACTAAAAACAACGTGCCTTTAGTGGTCTTCCTTACATTTACCCCTCCCAGCGCTGGCTTTCCTAACACTCAGCCATGTGTTAGTGACCAAGGATATTGGCTCTAGTAACCTCAGCTCCCATTTCACTCCAGAAACTGTACGCTTGGAACCATGTACAGGGCTTCTGCAGTTGAGAATCCAGAGGAGTTTATATCCAGTGTGTTTCCACTTCCTGAAGTTCCAAGTGGGACCCCTAGAAGAATGTTACCCGTTTCTAACAGGGACTCGGAGAACCTGGTCCTCAGAAGTTACTCGGCCTTCTTTTCCTACTTGTGGGAGAAAAACAGGACCCACTGGCATCGCCCCAAAAGGCTTAGGAACAGCTACGATTCTAAGGTGTTCAGGATAGCAACAGGAAGACACTTCTGTCTGAAAGATATTTAGGTGTGATAACAAGATACATTAGATTCTTTGTGTAGTGACTTGTGAAACATATAATTTATGAAGAACTATAAAGAAGTTATAGTTGAGGGACGAACATCAGAAGACGTGTCTGTTGCCGGTGCCCTCCACATATTACTAATGAAGGCGGCTGGAACTGAACATGATACAATGCCTTCTAGCTTTTGGGCAAGGAGTAGGGGACCATTCTGGGATGCAACCCAGGCTTCAAACAGGAGACATGCTAGGCAAGTATTCACTGTGCTACAGTCTCGGGCTGATTTTTCAATTGAATGAACGATAAACAGTATCTGTCTGTCTCCAAGTACTTCTTTCAAGAACACACTGTCTGCTTCAGGTCATTAGCCTGAACTTTTAATTTTATTCCCCTGAATGAACATCATCTCCAAGCCTCACCCCTATCCCCACAGCTGTTGGCAGCTCCACCCCACAGCTGTGGAAGGAAGGGCCAAGGCTACACATGATTCCTTTCATGTAGGTCTGTCTGGCTTCTTCCTGGGCAGTGGGAGCCAGCTGTAAAGAATAGGGACATCAGTCAAGTCCAAACACAGGGAAACAAACCAACTAACTAATGATTCTTTCCCCCAGATGAACTGCCAAATCCATTTCTCCATCCCTGGATCTTTCACTGGTCATGGAATAGAGAAGCTGATGCTGTGCATCTGTATCCAATGGGTGGACTGTAGCCTCCAGGATCTGCTCTGGAGTTGGGGAAACCATCTATGGTGGAAGGTTCTCAGAAGGACAAGAGGTGATTTTTTTATTTTCTCCCATGTGTTGTACCCCTCCACTAGATGGATTCACTTTTGATAAACACAGAGCCAGGTGTGGGGACTGTCAGAAGTCTTATGCTAGCAGTGGAATTTAGTTTCCAGAAAGAAGAGAACAGGCCAGTCATTGGAGAATCTGAAGATCTTGTCAGATTGGGAAACTTAGTCTAAAACCAGCCAAGGTCCAGGAGTGTGAGTTATCTGAGACTGACTCTTAGATGCGCTCACAGGCCTCCATTTAGAAATGCTCTCGTTTCCCCTCCCTGTGATATTGCCTTGAGGACATTAAATATGTTAATCTCCAAGCCTATTTCTGAATTTCTAAAAGGAAGATATTTTTACACACACACACACACACACACACACACACAATCTGGTGAAAGGAGGAGGTTGGCATTTCCTGGGCCTGTGGGTAGTAAGTGTAAATAAGACAGACTGAAGAGGAATGCAGACACTGTGAACAGCTGGAAAACAAAACAAAGCAGGGTGGATCCAGTGGCCCATAATCCTAGGGTCCGTTCTGAGCAGAAGTTTCTCCTCTGTTTTGCTTGGGAGGATCTTCTGTCAGGATCTGCACTGTAGCCTATTCCTTCTCCAAAGCAGATAACATTGAACATTGGTTGGGGGTAGAGGGTAAAAAACTTACCTGTCATTTTAAGGCAATGCCAACATGAAGGAGAACAAAAATTGAGGTATAGGAGAGGCCCCTTGAGTTCAACAGCATTACCTCAGTAGTGGAGTTCTGAGGTTCAGAGAAGGTCAAGGACTCACGAGGTTGATCAGTAGGAATCAGATTGATGTACAGGAATGGAACTCCAAACGTGAAAGGTACCTGGGATGAGTTTATGTGCTCTAAAACAGAAAAATGAATTTTAGGAGCAATGGAGAATAAGAGCAGAATATATTTATTGGAGGAAAGGAAGCTCCTGTCCAAGAGAGGGACAAGTGGGAAACCCAAGAGGGTTGCCTAAAACGACGGATTTTTATAGAGCAAAACCATGAGGTGAGGCATGTGGTGAGAAACAGGGGAGCTCACTAGTTGGGCATGACTGAGACGAAAAACTGGTCCACCAATAAGACTACAAGCACAATTGCTCAGACACAATGGACTGAATCCAGGACCAAATGGGGAAGAGAGTCACATAGCAGATGGACATGAGTACAGAACAGGGCCTTTTCTTATGGGGGGCTGGGTTAGTGGCTCTTCCTAGTTTCCTCCAGGTGATAGAGAACTATTTATTTGTTTCCTTCTTTCTTTTTTTTTTTTAATACAAAGAGCACTAAAACAGAAAAATTGCAAGTGATACAAAATTCCACTTAACAAAGTAATATGAATTTCACACTATTTGCTGTAATGTCTTTCAACCAGTTATTCATATTACCAAATATATGCATGCAAAATTGAAAGAAAGGAAAAAGGAAGAAATTAAGAGGTGGAAAAAAAAGGAGACAAAACAAATTAAACATTATCTGCTCCTTTCCACAGACCAGCAGAAATGCACAGTATGGCTGTCCAAAGCATCCAGTTTACATACATAGATATATCTCTTTCCTCCACTCCCTCTCCTGTTCTTCTCCTCAAATGAGTACCCTATTTAGAATACCAATCCAAGGTGCTTCTTTGTAGGGAGGTATGCATTTGTGTGACCTTTTGTCTTGAGGTCCGGCCCATAGTAGAAGTGTCTCTCCCACAGTAGAAAGGTATCTTATCTTCTATACTGGCTCCTTTTGAGGGCCCAACCCTGCCTGACTGCCTATAACATTTCTATCTAACTCAGCTGCTTACAAGATCGTAAGTAGTCTGGGTCCTCTCCATACCCCACGTCCTCTCTCTCCTAAGTTTTAATGCACCAGCCGCAACGTTTCTGCCTCTCTGTCTCGTTCTTGCTCTCTAGGTTTTCAACAGAGTTAAGTGGTTATCGAGGTTGCTGCCAGAAATACTTCAAGGCTCTGAGTTCTGAACCAGGGAGGAATTCTTTCTTCCCTCTCAGTCAAGAGGCACCAACAGACTCCCATCCAAGAGGCAAGAATCTAGACTAAATGATGTTGACCAAACTCTGCTGAAGTTGAGCTCTAATGGATCAACTGCCACAGATGAGGACTCCCCAAGGTGATGAGGAAATTGAAGGAGGGAGAGAGGCAAGAAAGGGGAATAGAGGTGAAGGGATAGAACATGAAAGAGAAATCACAGACAGAAGGATGGAACAGAGATGGGCATTGCTAAATACAAAACAGAATCGAATGAATCCATTTTGTTATTGGTTTAGAAAATCCAAATTCGAGTATTGCATGAAGTCTGCTGCATGTGTCAGGGAGCAGCGAGGCGCTGGGGTAATTAAATCCAGGAATCCCACTTGCATCCTGAGCAGTCAGGAGGGCCAAACCCTTCCCAGTCCAGCACTGGGAGTGCATTCATTCAGATACTGCTTTCATGACGTTCAACAAATCCTTGTCTGGGTATCCCAAATATTGTGCTAATAGCCTTGTTTCTAACCCAATGGTATTTGGGCTCAGGTGTGAATTATCTTTGGTGGATTTTTGGCCAGAAGTGACAGAGAAGCCTCCCAGCCCCTTAAATGGATGTATTTGCTAATGTGCTTTGTCCATTCAGGAGCTGCTTCCAGCTTTGCTTTGCAGTCTGTGGGTGCTTTTGAACTACACATAGCTTCTAGGCCTTGTGTGAGTACTGGAAATGACAACATCCAACCTGAAATGCCTGGAGGGACGTGAACAGAAATGGCCACAGAGCTAAAGCACTGGCTGCTTTTCCTGATTCTTATAGCTGCCCCTCTGGCTGCTGAAGATTCCCTGAGCCACAGCCAGGGCAGTCAGCTTGACAGCATGGCCACTTGTAGGGTCTGTACCATCTGTGAGCACTGAGAAAGCTCCAGGGCAGGACTCCCAGTGCATCCATCTGCTGGAGAGCCTGACAGAACCCCTGTGGAAAGCTGGAAGCAGCAGACAGATGGGCTCAGCACTCCCGAAGGCCCAGCGTCCATGGGTCCTGGTGCGCATGAGCACAGCCCTGTACGGATGTCTTCCCTGTGGTGAACTGTTCTGAGTAGAAAATCATCAAGCAAAAGAGTGGGTTCCATTGAAGTCTGCTCTTCATTGAAGAGCACAGGAAAGGGAGGCATCATCCTCTCCATCGGAATACAGTTGGGCCTGGGAAGGCTCTATGCAAGCCTAGAAGTAAAGCTCCTGATGTGCTTTTGTGACATCTGGTGAAACCAGGAGGACCTAAGGGGATCTCTCCTTAGGTCCCTCTCTTTACTCTACTTCCACAGGTAAGCTCCTCTAACTCAACCAAACAGTACCTCTCATCAAATATACCTGGAACAGATACAGCTTACTGTGGGAGTACTAGGTTCCTGTTCCCCTATGTAAGCCAATAGTGTCCTCCCATGGAAGCAGGGCTACCTCGCCCTCTGTCACTACCAACCCTGTGCCCAAGTGCACCCCTCATGTGGTCCTGCATGGTATGCACTGTCCTATACTAGGATGTGAGCCGATGTAACTACTACACTGCTAATCTCTTCTGTCTGGGGTTGGACTCTCCACAACACAAAGGGGGAAATCCTTCTCACCATGCAGTATATGGGAGGCCACTAAGTCAGAAAATAGAGCTCCAGTGGGAAATAATGAAAACAAGGCATGAACAATGGAGGAGCTCCAGGAGGGTGGTGGGATTCTAATGGTGAAGACCTGGAGACAGGAGGAGGAGGTGATCATGTCTCATACTTGTGGGCGCTGTGGGTTATAAACCCTCACTAGAAAAATCCCAAGTTCTAGGCTTTGTTTCCTAGTTTGTAAAATCTTAGGAAGCCATTCTTCTTTGAGTCTGGACTTCCTCTCCTATGAAAGGCATGCAACAAACTGCATTGTGTGAACACAAGTGGAAATGAAAATTTCGGGAAAGCCTGACATCTGTCCATGCCTTCATTCCCGTGCAAGCCCTGCTCTCGCCACACTTATGGACGCTGCTTAATAGCCTCCTTCTTCACTCAACCATAATTCTGGTTAAGTCATGGTTTAGGGAAAATATTTGCTGCCAAAGGTGCACTCTATGCCTGATTATAAAGGCATAGAGTTAGCAAAGGAGAAGTGAAAAGTGCCCCAGGTAAGGTGGAGCATAAATAAGCCTGGCTTCATTGGAAGTCCATGCTGGAGAGAAAGAGGAGATTCATGTTGAGTGAGCAGGAAAAAAATCAGAGAACATATGGCTAGAAATAAGGCCACCAGCTTTTTGAGGTGATCTTAGACAGATTACTTAACATGGCTGGATCACCCAGGTAGATTAGAATGTTGGTCTTCAGGTTATGTTGCCCCTAGGTCATGTGCAGTGTGAACAGAAAGGAGCCCAAATTTCCCTGGACAGAGTCTTCCCAGACAGGGTGTTGCTCCAGCGATGTGCCATGTTATCCCACACTGTATTACAGAGTGTGATTTCCAGCCAGATAATAACCAGCACTTATTATGAAGCGAGGGCTGAAAATGGGCTGTCTGTGGAGTAACTCACTGGGGCTGTTATAGTCTTGGCAGGCAGAATGCAAGCCTCCCTAACCTCTACATTATTAATCTCCTTTCCATCATTCTTTGGATGACAACGCAAGCCCAAGATGACCAATTTCCAAGTGGGTACCACTTAGTTTTTCAAATTCCTTTTTACATCCTTTGTTTGATGGCTTGGGCTACTCTGATACATATGTTCAAATAATGGGCAAACATAGCACTTTTTTAATCAACCCAGAAGTATCTAGGTCAGGGCCAGAGAGATAGCTCAGCGGACTGAGCGCCTGCTTAGGCAAGAGCAGGGGCCCAGGTTTGATCCCTGGCACCACATGCTGTTTTGGCCCTGCCCTCAGGTGGGCTAAGTCTCCACCACTGGATGTGGTGGCTCGGGCCTGTAATCCCGGCACAGGGAAGGCTGAAAACAGAAGTCTCGTTACAAGTTTGAGCTGCATAGTGAGACCCTGCAAAAAAACTATTTGGGTCACAAAATCTTGTCTCATGCTTGTGTGGAAGCCACTTCAAGCCCTCATGCTTAGACGTATCAAAACACAGACCTATGAGTCCCTCTTGTAGACCAAGAATTCAATCCCCAACATGTCATGAGGTTCCTTGCTGTTCTTTATCCTCACATAGAGTATCTAGATTAAGGCATCAATTAAGAAGAATTGAAGGCCATTATCTGTCCTTCAGGCATGTTGTGAAAACAGATATTTAATAAGCACCTTTGATTAAAGGTAACATTTCCTTTAAAAAATCTCTTTACTCATGTTCATTCAAGGTTATGGCCAGTTGGCTCAATTAGCCAGAAGCAATTCTAGCATGTTTATGGTCATGAGAGGCTCACCCATATCCCTGGAGGGTACAGCAAAAGGAGCAGATGCTCCCCTTTGGAGGACCTTGGGCCAAAACAATGGTGCCCTTGTAGTGGCAGCAGAAAACATGCAAAGGACTCCTCCAAACATGACAGGGAGATACTCTAACTGAGCCACCACAACCATGTCTACCTGGGCCACTCCTTTGTTCAAAAAAATGGGGTGGCCTTGTTCCCCTTCCTTGTATTTGTTGTTTCTGAGAGATCAGTATCCTTTTGCTAATTGTTTTAATTTGATGGTTTTCCTTGCACTGTAACTGTAAGCATAATGCAAGCTGGAATCTTCAGCTCATTCCTTCGTTCTATTGTAAGAATAGAACTGCTAAACGTAGAGTACTCCTTAACTTGCATCCCTAGGTCTCTCCTTGTCTCTCACTTTCCATTCACTC
>PVKA01027226.1:0-16619 GCA_004027165.1 Ctenomys sociabilis
TTTTTTTTTTTTTTTTTTTTTTTTTTTTTTTTTTTTTTTTTTTTTTTTTTTGTCTTTTTGAGACAGGGTCTCACTATGCAGTTCAGGCTGGCCTTAAGCTCACTTTGTAGCTCAGGCTGGTCTCGAACTCACAACAATCCTCCTGCCTCAGCCTCCCGAGTGCTGGGATTACAGGCATGCGCCACCACGCCCGGCTAGTAGTACAATTATCTTAGCTAATATAATGTGATGATAGATAGATGAAGATAGATAGATAGATAGATAGATAGATAGATAGATAGATAGATAGATAGATAGATAGATAGATAGATAGATAGATAGATATTGATAACATATCTCTCTGCTGATCAGCTCTGATTTGAATTCAGTTGTTTCTGCCAGCTTGGATTCATTACAGTATAAGCACAACTGTCCCATCAAGTGGTTTGTCCTCCATTTTTAAGGCTCTTTGAATACCATGGATCAAACAAAGGTATTGATCTACCGGATAAAATGGCATCATATTGCAGTTCCTTAAGGAAGACATTAAATTGCATATAAAATTTTTATTACAATACAGCTAATTTGTGGTGCAGTAGTTACAAATGCACATTATACTATATGCATCAGCAGTGGGTACTTGTGAGATTGCCTTGTTAAAATCTGGAAAATTAAGTGCTAACCTATTCTTAGATAAGTTCTTTTTAATCTAATGAAGTAAATTTGTGGATCATGTAATAATTTTTAAATTGGTATGAAAAGTACCAATGAATAATTCTATTTGAGAAATAATTACTCAAATACAAGTAATTGACTGTATCCCATGCATTTATAGACTTTATTAATTTCATTGGTAAAAAGATGGGTAAATGTGATTAGATTTCTTTGTACCAGCAGTGGCGCAAGCCACCCAGTGGGACAGTAATGAATGCACCATCAGTGATTCTAGCCAGCAGGAACACTCAAGGAGAAAGTAGTTTATTGCTACCATTGTTTTGAATGAAAATGTAAACTTTATTTGGATTACATATTTTAAGTAATATTGCATCGGGCTTCCCAACCTTTTCAACCTTGAATGTATCATAATCAGGCAGTCACCGCCAAAAATATCTTCTGCCCACTATTCTCAATTTCAACTAAACTATTCATTTTAATAATTTCCTTTACTTGTTCTTGTCCTTGTAGTGTGACCAAGAGCTTCTGGCAATCAACAATACCATTATTTATTTGTTAAGTATCAAAGCCCTTTTCCTTGATGATACTGTTAACAATTGAGTGGGCTCCAATAGTCCAGGTTCTTGTGTATGACAAGCAAAGGATTCTGAGAGATACACCTTGTAGGAAGTAGCTGTGTTTGTTGAAGATCATGAGATGATAGCAGTAATAAGGCAGAAGGAAGAGGAACTCTCAGAGCACTTCTATAGAGCTCTGACTTCTGGTACCTAAAGCTCAGACCCCTCTAAGTTCAGGGGGCTCTGACTCCAGGGCCCCCGTCCCTCAGGGGTGGCAGAGTGAATGGTCTGCGGCCCTAAGCTTAAACATGGAAATACCAGAGCAGAGCCAGGCCCACAATTTTCCTGTTTCTGCCTCTATCAGTTATCTCCCACCATCATCCTTGAACTGCAGAGCACAGTTACTGTGAATCCTTGTCCCGTTCATCAGAATATTTGCCCAAAAGCCTTATAAGGGAGAACCCTCGAGTTCCTCATGATAAAAGAACTAACAGATTGTTGTATGTGATTAATTTCTAGCAATGATTTCTTCACCTTAAGCCCTTGGATTCCTGCTTCTCTGTTGAAAATACAATATTTGCACATGTGGGTCTGATTTATTTCACTTATGTTTGCTTTTGCTTTTGCATTTAGTATTCAAAATAAAATAAAGTAAAAAATATCCAGAATCATTTTTTGTATTTAGTGACATCAGTAAGTACAAGTGATTTTAATGGTGAGTTGTTTATTCTTTGGTCTTTCTTAGAAAGCATCCCTCACCCATGTTCCCTGAGTTTCTCTGAATATAAAATAGTAAACACCAGCCTTCTGGTGGTGTGCTGTGTGCTGTTGGCTCCACATCTGTGTCTAAATCCACACCACGAGATGCTAACTTGGGGCTGGAGGAAAGGAGAGTGTAGGGGCTGCATGGATGAAAAGCCACATCTGCAGGCCAGTGGTGGTCTCGGGATGTCACCTGCAGGTAATCACACCAGGGAAGCAGCACCGGAGAGAGCAGCCAGGCAGCAGCTGCTGCTTCTACAGGAGCCTCCAAGAGGCAAAGCTGCCACAACGCTCCAAATCGCAGGGATCTGCCCCAAGGTTATCATTCCAGGCCCCATGTTCTTGATATTGCCTAATCCCTCGTTTTTACATAACAGGCTTACTGAAACTGTGAAACTAATTGGCTTTTAATATCTACAACCTACAGGATCAAATCCTGAATCTGGCCTCTGGATACCTTGGTTAAGACAATTTTGGGACAGTTATAGAATCTCTAAGCTTCACTAAATCATAAATTTGTCATTCTCCATTGAATGCTCTCCATTGTGATAAGAAGCAGCTAAAAGGTCCCAAAGCCTTACAGTAATTGCTTCTTCTGGAGTGCTGCGCTGGAGTAGCCACTTGATCTTGCAGTGAGCGTCCTTTCTCCCTGAGCCACGTAACTGCAAGCATGCCATTGTCACACATGTTCTAGCTCTGCATGCCATGAATAGCCACTTCTTTCTTGCTAGCCCCACAATCATTGCTGCCTTTGAATCTAACCCAAAATACCAATCCAAGGACTCTGTGAAGAGTCCAAATAAAATTTTAGAACCAAATCCTGTTTGGGATGATTCAGTAAGTCATTCAGAAATTGCTCTTGACATCTCAAAGATTACAGCTTGACAGCAGTGAGAAGGCTGCAGGAATGAAAGCCAGGGAATCTGCTACCAGCAGCAGGAGATCAGAAGCACCAGGATGCCACAAAATAACTGCCACGGAATGAGTTCAGACAGCTGCAGCACTGCACAGGTGAGTCCACCAAGCCATCAAGAGGCCACTGTGTGTGCATTTGTACAAGCTTTATCTAGTGTTAAATTATTTTAATTGGAAATTTCCTATATTATTGTGCATCTAATAATCTGAATTAGTTGCTTTAGTTCCTTTTTTTCTTTTCTTTTCTTTTTTTTTTTTTTTTTTTTTTTTTTTTTTTTTTTTTTTTTTTTTTTTTTTTTTCTGAGAGAAACAACCTCACATACATACATTAAAGGTGGAAAGGTTGATTTTTATTCATAGCTGTAGAGGTTTCAGTCCATAATCAACTGGCTTAAGGCAGGGGGACATGGCAGAGGGGGATGGTACAGAAGGAACAGCCCAAGGTGTGGCAGGCAGGAGACAGCCAGCCTCTCTTCTTTCCTCTCTTATTCCATCCAGATTACACACCTATGTGTGGGTGCCACCCAGGCTCCACACGTGGGGTGGATCTTCCCTGCTCAACACACCCAGTACCCACACCCAGAAGTAGGCTACACCAATCAGCAGACTAACCCAGCATCACACATCCATCCAGCCTTCACCTCAAGGCCCTACCTGGAGCACAGGAGGATTTTGATGACTTCCACAGCATCACCCACAAGTACACTGTGAGCAGAACTATGCTGCAGAGCTTTGTTCTCATTCTGTACGTGTTTAAAGTTTTAAACATATTATAACTAATCCAGAATGAAATGGAAAAATAGATACATGTAATTAATTTTATAATAAACTTTTAAAATCAGCTATTTAATTAATCCCCTTTCCTATTTAAACTTATTTCAGGTCATAACTAGTTACAGACTCCAAAAGTTGAATAAGGGAACTATTTTCCAACATAATAGGTTCTTATTTTCCTTGAAGGGAAACAAAATTCAAGAGATGTTTTTCCTGAAGTTGCTGATTTTTAAGTCAAGAAGTTGTTGATGTAGAAGTTACCCTTCTTCTTCAAACACTTTGTATTTTGATTCCAGTGATATTAGAATGTGTACTGTGAAGGCGTATGTCAGTTTGAAATACCAGACCAGATCACATAGAGATGAAAAGATCACTTTGTAACTGGAAGTTCAAGAATCTGCTAGAATGCCTAAATTTCACATTTCAGTGAACTACAAAGGAACTTATACCTTAGAGAAGTAAAACGTTAATAGTTAACAGACTAAATCTTCATTTTATGATTTAGTCAAGCCTAAAAAGGCCAAATTTCTATTGTTCAATAACATATATGAAAAATTACCCATGCAAATAAGTCCTAACATAAGGCAGGTTCTTATAGAATTGTTAACTTTTTAAAATAAGTTCAAGTTGAATGCATCTTGCTTCTCTACCTAACCCACACATTTTGAAAGTACAGATACGTTTTTTTAAACTTTGTGATGCAGTCTAGAAATTAGACCAATTTTGGAGACACTACCTGTTGTGCTTACGTCCAACTGGCTATCTTTATTAGTTCAATGTTAACAACAAAGGCAACCTCCTTTGTTAGCAGGCTGAGAAGGGAATCATTAAAAATAAGTCCATCTAACACTTGAGAGATATAAGACATCTGGGACTTGAAGGCCAAAATGATCAAGCCCAGCTTCTATAACAGATAAGCCTGATGAACTTGGCACATGAGAGATTTATTTTGTGCTTACATGCAGTCCAGTGTAGACACCCTGGTTCTCTTTTATCCTGTCCCTGAACCATACTGGTGGTTTCTGCTCACCAAGTGAAAGAAGGAATCTTAAAGTGTGTATTATGAGCCAGTCTTAGAAAAGATTTAGCACTATCTCTGCTGGTATCCCAGTAGCCAGAACTAAATGCATTAACTGCAAGGAAAATTGAGGAATTGGAAGGTTCCAGAGCTATTCAGTGGTCCCTGAGAAAAACACAGCAAGCATTATGTATCTATTACCTGATTTTCTGAGCCCTTCTGAATGAATATGGTTGCAGCTAGTGTAATATTCTTCTCTTCTCATCTCATTCCAAGTAAAATAATGACGAAGACATCTCACTTTTGATTTACCTTAGAAACTTTCATACCCACTCAACTGCTTCTATTCACTCAGAGAGATAGATGTGGGGTTAGTTAAAAAATTACTCCTTTCTTGTCACTGGAATAAATTCCCAACACTCTCACCTTGAAGGAGGATAGGTTATGTGGGCTCACAGTTTCAGAGAAGTCAGTCCATGTGTGGCCTTCTGGATCCAAAGAAGAAATAGAATGGTAAAAAGGGCATGTTGTGGGGTTTGGGGAAGCTTTTCAATCCACAGTAGCTGGAAAGCAGAAAAGCACAGAAGAAGCTGGGCATAAGAATCTACCCTCCCAAGACAGGCCTGCAGTGACCCATTTACAAAAGGGCCCACCTCCCAACCCCACATCAACTGTCAGCTGATCAATGGATTAACCAACATGTAAGTACTGTGTGCCCATGATTCACTCCCCAGCCAAAAATTGTGAACACACGAGACACTTTAGGGATAGCTTAGGTCTAAACCAAACAGTGCTGCTGTCTCCCATGCCTCACTCATCACTGTGTGGAATAGGTAGATATTCTGTCTTGATTAGTGCATGCCATGCTCCTGTTACTACAGATATCTTCGGCACCGTGATCCCAGCCTGGCAGCGGTACCACAGGCCACCAGCAGCTCTCTACACCTGATGGAATGTCTTTTCTCCACAGCTGCTCAAAGGTGCTATTTCTTCAAGATTTCTCTGATTCAGGCCATAACATTGAGTAGCCAGCTAAGAGGTAGAATCCGCTTCTTCTCCATCACAATGGTGCGAGAATATGTCCTACCAAAACTTTGAGCTACTTCAATGGCTGTTTACCTTTGGACCAAAAACATGGGCAAAGAAAAATTCTGTCTCCTCCTCCTTTTATGACATAAGAGGTTCGTCCCACTTTCCTCTCTTTCCCACACCAACCTTCCTGTTATCCCCATACCTTAACACATCAGTTCAACTGCTTTTGAAGATACTACAGTGACCCATGCACAGCTGGGTTTATAGAAGCACAGTTTACGAGAGCTGAGTCTTAGGATTGGCCTTCTCTCAGACACCTTTCTCTCATTGCTGGGACAAAATACCCAACACTAAGAATTAAGGAAGGAAATGTTTATGTAGCTCACAGTTTATGGAAGCTTCATTTATACTTGGCTGGCTCTAAGGCAGAGTGGCACATGGCAGAGGGTAGCAGTTCATGGCTGCAGAAAACAGCGAAGAGCCAAGGGAGGGGCGGCAGCAGCTGCCTCTCTCCTGCTGCGGATCATGAGCAGGCTACCCTGGCATGGTGAGCATAGAGTCTTGCACAGAATGAGGGTGTTTACAAAGTAGGAGTCCTGGCTCCCTGCTGAGTCACTTCATTGCACTAAACTTCTCAAGTTGACACAATGTGTCAACCAGTGCAGGCCTGGGTATCCATCAACAGACAAATGGATAAAGAAAGTGTGGTATTATTCAGGATGGGTTCTACTCTGGCATAAAGAAAGATAAACTCGTGTCATCTGTAGGAAAATGGATGCACTTTGAGACCACATTTTTAGGAAAAATAAGCCAGACATGCAGCTTAGATACTCCATGGTTTCTTTGATAATAAAACAGGTACGAGAAACCAGTTCATTTTTCATCACTCAGATTTTTTTAAAAGTGTAATGCTTCACATAATGAATAACAAAACTGATATCAAGCAGAATTAAATTTCAAAAAGGCAGTTAAATCTCAAATTCTTCTTCTTCTGGCTCTGTCAGTCACTTCAGGTTCAATCTATCCCTCTACAGCTAATTTTTAAAAGCAGAATGATAAGTATATATCCAGAAGTTATCTTCAATTCCTCTGCCTCCCTAATCCTCTTATCTAATCAGTACCAAAGTTTTGTAAATCCTTCTCCTTAATATCGCATAAGCCCTTTTCCACTACCACTGACTTATTTTAGAATTTATCATATCTCAATTGTCTTTTATGTCTTCTCTCTGAATCTGGATTTATTTCTGTCTCATTCTGTTTCAATTTTATTTCCAGAGTGGTTTTTCTAGAATCAGAGTCAATGGTGTAAAATTTCTGCATGTCCCATGAAACTGTGTGACAGGTATTTTGCTGAGATATTATGTCATGAGACTGCAAGTGTGTGGCCCTGGCATTCCTCCAGCCCGGGGTTTGCAGTGCTATTCCTGGCTCTGTGGGCTGGAAAAGCACCCTAAATCTGGTTCAGCCATTAATCATGATTATCAACTTGATTACATTGAGAAACACTTGGGCAATTAGGATGGTATATTTACAGATATGTCTGTGAAGGTGTGCCCAGCGTCTGTGGGCACATAGGTCAGTGAACTGAAAGAATTCCACTGAAGGTGGGCACCACTGTTCAAAAGGGTAGAGGCCACACACCTTAACAAAGAGCTCTGCAAGGGCTGGCAAGATAGCTTAGCAGTGGCTGGGGAGATGGCTCAGTGGAGTAAGCACTTCCCTGGCAAGCACAAGGGTCTGAGTTCAATCCCTGGTTCTGCAGAAAAAAAAAAAGGTCAGCAGACTAAGCCCCTATTTAGACAAGTGCAGGGATCAGGATTTGATCCCTGGGACCAAATGCCTTACTGACCCAGCCCCCAAGGGTGCTGAGCCAGCCACCAAGACTGGGCATGGTGGCACACCCCTGTAATCTCAGTGCTGAGGAGGCTAAAAACAAGAGGATCACTATAAGTCTGAGCTGCATAGTGAGACCCTATATTAAAATGCATTAAGAAAAAAGAATTAATATTTCATTCCAGTAATATACATCTTTTCCTAATTTATCTGAGCTAAATTTTAAAAGCATTCTCATTTAACCCATTAAGAGACCCATGTATTATAGAATTTTTACATTTCAAGTTTTCAAATTATTTCTCAAATTTTTTATAATATACTCATATGGTTTTGGTAAATTATACATTGAAATTAAAAACATTAAACTATCTTTAAGATACTGAAAATAAAATTGACACTACTAATACTCTCAATAATTCTGAAATCATTTTATTAACCTTAGGGACAATGACAAGAAATAAAGCCATTCCAAATTTTACATTTAAAATGGTAAATTTGAACATTTCATCTATAATGCAAATTCTAGATGTAATAACATCTATAATGTAAATGATTTTGTAACAGAACTGAAGAACAAAATTTTAAGCGTGAAGTACATTGCCCTGGAAGGAAATTCTATAGGGAAATAAAACAGAAATACGAAGTGAAGGAGAAACTTTCAACTTTTTTTTTTTTTTTTTTTTTTTTTTGTGGAACCAGGGATTAAACTCAGGCCCTTGCGCTTGCCAAGGAAGTGCTTATTCCACTAAAGCCATCTCCCCGGCCCATGAAGGAGAAACTAACGTAGCATTTCAATTTCTACAAGAAGAATTTGGTCATATTCTGTTAAAAATGGACTATGTGGCTGCCAAATCGAGATACATTTACTTTTATTTAAAATATAAATATTACAATGCATTAGGAAGTATGTAAACATTTTACCATATTTTAAGCTTTCAAAAGTAGAACTATCCTAGGGTAAATAATTTGCAATTTTTGTGGGACATTTGAATAAAGATGTTTCTATTTACCATTAACTTCCTGTGACATGTGTCACTCACATATACTTCCATCCTGGCTTTAAAGTGTCTTGATTCTTAGGTTGAGGTTCATTATATTATGATATCTTTTTGCTGCATTTGAGATCCAGGAAGCAGGCGCGTTTCACGTTGCTTTCTATAGGTAAGCCATGGCCTGGAGACTTTGCAGATCACAAACACGGCCCAGAAGCCACTGGGGCAATCCGCCCAACTGAGGTCTTGTCTGAGTGCATGTCCCCAGGGGCTTTGCTTCTTCCTTTCTCTTATCTCTGACGTTGGCATTAACCAGCAGCACAGTTGATGAGCACAGGCACAACCTCCAAACACACTGCATAGGTTCTTTGACCACTGTTATTGTCTGTGTCTAGTTGTCTCCCCAAAGCCTCAAACAGTCATGGGACTGCTTCTGGAGTTTGTAATTGATTATTGTGTGTATGGATGTGGTACCTGCCCTGAGCAGGTAATTTTCATTACAACGTGACTGGGGGAGGGGAGCTAGCTAGCTACCTGAGCTGCTGTCCCTCCCTTTGTTCTCTGATCTTTGCCACAGCTGTGAAAAGCTGTCCTCTACCCTTCACCACTCTGCCTAGGAGCAGGCTGAGTATGAACTGAAACCTCCAGCAACTGTGAGCTAAATAAGCCTTTCTTTCCTTCATTTTGGGTATCAGATGTTTGCCCAAGCAATGAGGGAAGAGTAACTGAGACAACCACCAGCTAGTGATGGAAGTGATGGATGCAGTTGAGCCTGCTTACCTTTCCAGGTTGTGTTTTGGCCTGTTCGCCCTTGTTCCCAGAACTTCCATGATTCTTTCCTCTTCAGCCTCTGACTTACTACTTATTAGTATTTGGGGAGGGGCCACTCTACTAAGCTATTTCATTTTTTTGGCAGAACTGGGGATTGAACTCAGGCCCTTGCACATTCCAGAGAAGCTTATTCCACTGAGCCATCTCCCTGGCTATTTCTACTCAGATAGATCACTCTCATTAACCAAAAAGCTGTTACTGAAATTTTCTGTTTTGAAAATTCAAGAATATGGTCAGCACAATGCTTCTTGAAGACTTTACTTTTCAGAATCACTGTCACTCAACAGACTGTAACCATCTGTGCGTAATTAAGAAATATCTGAACCACTAATGACAATATTAGGAGAAGATAGACCCAGGCAATAGAAATAATCATTTGTGTATTTCATTTAAAATATCTTACATCTTAAAGGCACAAAATATGTAATACAAAAAGAATTATTGATGCCAAGGCTGATATATAATAATAAAAAAATCTGTGCTACAGACTAAGTAGACAATAAAACATTTTTCAAATACAATTCTTTAAAAAATTTTAGATATGTAAGATGAAAGTTCTTAGTTTTTTGAATGTGGTACAACTTTATTACAAATTATTAATCATTACTAAAATAATGCTGCCAGAGCTACAGATAGACTTCTGAATGTGTATTAGTAATTATTGTCTTTTATCAGAGTTACAGAGATGTAATAAATAGCAGAATTTGTTATTATTTAAGTCTATAAATATAGGTGCTTGAAAAACTATGGTCAAAAATTTTAATTGATTTTTCTGTTTGAATTTTAATATATATATACGTATGTTATACATATATTTAATATATGAACATATATTAAAATAAGCACATATTTTTATATTAAAACATGCAAATATTTTATATATACATATATAAAATATGCATATATTTCATTCAGCACTGCAGGGCTGTTTGTGTTGAAAGAGCAGGATTCCTGGCACTAGCAACCTCAGTTTGCAGCCCAAATCTGCTAGGTATCTGCTCAAGGACTAGTTTTCTAACATATCTTTTTAATTGGGTAATGGGAGTAACGTGTCCATCTAAAAGTGTTGTGAAGGGTTAACTAAATGATGCACATGACGCCTAGCTCACTGCAAAGCTGTTGATACCTAAAACACCAGGGCAACTAAAACTTGACCCAAATAGGGAATTTGTTTTCAGGTTCGCAACACCCCCCAAAGCGATTCTTCTTCGCTACCTTTCTGCAATTATACTGACGATACATATCTGCTGGTCTGTCAGCTGTTCCCTCAGGTTGCTGTTCTGTGGCACTTTTGAGCATGGGCACACTAGAAGCATAGTCCCAAAGAGTGTGACCATGGGCTATGAGTCCTAGGGAACAGAGGAGGCTGAAGCTCCTGAATTGAGCAATGCGCTCATAGAGGAACCCTTTTACTGAGAGACAAATGAGAGGAGGAGCATTTTTTAAGGAAAATGTCAAGTTCTGTTACAAAAGCTGACATTTAATACTTTAAAGTGAGTCACTTAGAAGATGCCACAATTACAACACTTCTTTCAAAACAAATGTGTCATACAAAGGTCTAAAGCCACTAATACCTTTCAGCTTGAAGCTGGGAGCAGTTCGTGCACCTTCTTCCCTCCACACCCCTCAGCTCCTAGACTTTGAGCTATCTCATTAGCCAACCTGCAGCTCATTGCTCTAGCCTGCACAAAGAGGGTGATAGTAAGAGTGCTTACCCAGAGAACTGCTATTGTAATGCAGGAAATCACTGATTCTCAAGCACAGGAATTATAACCCACCTCCACCCATATTTGGCAATGTCTATGTCTGTTTTTTGTTGTCAAAATTGGGGCAGACATGCAAATGCATTTGAGTAGAAACTAGTGATGTTACTAAACATTCTATAGTGCTTGGGAAAGCTTGCTGTGACCCCATCATATGTTAATAAGTCCATTGTTGAGGACTTTTACTTAAATCCTGTTCATATAATAAGTACAAACAATTGTAAATATTATCATCATCTTCTCAGCCTAAATACTGCTAGATTTTTCTTTTCTTTTCTGCTAATATCAAAGAACAATTCTTCTAATGTGCATTATCTGTTTGAAATAGTCATTTTTTGTTTAGGAAATAATTTCATTCTTCTTACTTATAAAGAACACTCACCATCACCCTACCTCTACCAGAGAGAAAAATATAACACTTCATCCTGTCACTGTACAGCACAATGTCCAAACCTGTGGGTGCAGTCCTCTCCCACCTGGCAATTCCACACAGTGCTGGTGGTGGTTGGCCTGGCCTCTGGGAACCAGGCGAGTGCAGCATCTTCCAGCCCTCACCAGCACAGAGCTGAAACGTAACTCGGTGCTTCTCAGCCCATTGGTGAGAAAGGACTTGCTGTGATTGGCTGCTGGTTAATGTTTTTCTCCATCAATTTATTACAAACATATTTTTAAAATATTTGTGAAAAGGAAGCACTAGGAAAAATAAAATAGAAAATATGCTTGTGATTTTTAATAGATTCTATAATCACAGAATTACATTTCCATAGCTAGCATGGCCCCACCAGCTAAAAGCCCCCAACCATGCCACCACTTCAACATTCTTCTGTAAGAATAGTCTGCCAACATTAATCTAAGTCTTATGCCAAGTCTGTGGACATGAGCAAAATGCAGATAAGATTTCTGCCGAGGCACAATATACATCATCTGGAATCCAACAGCCAATGCAGCCCTTTTACCAAAAGAGAGACTTAAATCTCAATATATAAATATTTCATTGTGAAAAAAAGAGTTTCTTTCTGGGTTACAGGTTTGAACTGACACCTACCCTTGTCAGAAGACAATATGTATCCAAACTGGCTTTATGCTTTGTCTTGATAATCTTCAGTAGCAGGGACATCACTGTCACAGTGATATATTGATATAGGCAGAAGCCTTAAACCATCTTTGGCAAACTCAAACATTCATCTCCAACTTTTGCCTGCAATGAAACAATATATTGTTTCCAAACTTATCTGCAGTGCTTGGCACGGTCCTTCATCCTTGGTCCATTCCAATAAATTGTCTGGTACATATATAGTCAAACTGAAATTATCTTTGACAAATGAAATGGAATTTGATAGGGGAATGCTCAGAGTGTCCTGCCATGCAGCCCCTAAAGTCATTGCGGATAAAGGGAGAAGGAGAAAAATTGTGTATGTGGAAGAAATGCAGACTAGACTTGCAGCTCCGTACATCGTCTGCTCACACTCTGTTGTTGAGAATGGCACAAGATAGGCACAATTAGAAACCCTGAGTGGCTCAGGGCCATGGGTACACCCCATCTGTTAGAGGCAGATCTGCAGGCTCTGGGGTTGTAGACAGGGACACCAAGCCCAAAAGAGAGGCTAAGGGAGGCTTCTCGGAGGATGCCACATTGTGGAGAAACTTCATCAAGGTAAATAAAAGTATCTTCCAAGAGCCAAATAAGAACATAAACTTTCTCTGGAAGTAGATGATATCTTAAAATCTAAGGATTATTAAGAGAGTGGTGTAACTGATATTATTCCATATTCAATCAAACATGCTGGCTCATTTTGCCATGAAGTAAACTATTTCTCCCCTGAACTGCAAAACTGAGAGCCATGGATTTACTCTCTGGTACGTGACTTCTGCACAGTATCCACGTATTGAGGTTGTGTTTATGAAGCAGCATCCTAATTGGGAGGCCTTAGTCTGAGGAGGGATTGGAGGAACCAGTTCCTGGTTGTTACAGACTGCACATGCGAGGCCCCCTCCAAATTCACATGCTGACTTTCTAACCCCCAGTCTGATGGTTATTTGGTGGTGAGGCATGTGGGCCATGATAGATTCAGATGAGGTCACCAGGTGAGAGCCCCGGTAATGGGAGGAGAGTCCCTGTAAGCTGAAGATGAGGACCCAACCTTTGTAGCTACCACGTGAGACTGGAACTAGAGGGATTAAAGTTTGTGTCTTTTACATTTACGTAACACTGCAGGTGCACAGCTTTCAGTTGCCTTTGGTAGGAAGCCCAAGGCTTATTGAGTTATGTGGCAGTTTTCCCTCAAGGAGGTAAGAGCTGAACATTGAACGTATCAAGATAAATTGTGCGGCTCTCAAGACTTCTGAGGCTTAGTGAACAGTTGCAATAAGTCTCAACTCTATTTGACATTTGTTGCTTTTTCATTTCACTGAAGCTTTATGGGCTTTCTCTTACACCACTATTTTCAACTATAGAAACCAATTTCTGTTAACTGCAATTGTAAGGATGATTTGTACTGGGTACATGGAACCTCTTAAAGGTCCTTTCTGTTTGAAATAAAAACGTTATTTTGCTCAAAATCTAAAGCTTTCTAGGTAACATTTTGCCCATCACATTAAAGCTGTGTTTACCTAGAAGTGAATAATGAATCACAAAATTCCTACACATCTGACTTCTCAGTACAACATAAACTCAAGATGAAGCTCTTTGGTTGAAAGAACAAGATGTGGTGGGCTTCATATACATAAAGGAAACTTTTTACAGTTTAAAATTTGCCCAGTCAGTGCTGTTAGAGCTGCTTTCTGGAATAAAAAAAAAAAAATACTTGAATCAGTTTGGATATTCTGCACTCAGAAAATTATATTCATGCTGCAGATTATATTCCTGAGCTTATGTCAAGAGAGGCTTCTGTTGAGTTCACTCATATTGTTTTATTTCTTACTGTAAACACAAGAATCTTTATTCTGAAAGAATCTGCCAAGGCCAGGCCCATGTGTGTTAATGATAGTAGATGGGCCATTTAAGCCTACAACTATTTTATAAAGGTAAATAAAAGGGCCCATTGAAGGTAGTCACCCTCCTAGTTTGTGGAACCTATAACTGCTGATTAAATACAGTTGCAAGGCATGCTGACATTTAGAAATGTTGACTAATGCACTGTTGATTGCTGGTGTTTCCTTCCAGCAAGCAGCCCTTCCTCCCTTCGGGCCCCTGGTGTTCTGTGTCACAGCCATACAGCAGAATGCAGCTCCAGAAAAGCGGCCTCTGCTTTCAAAACCTCAGAGCACAAAGACCAGGCACAAATGGCACACTTGAAGAAAACCCAGTGACCAAAACCCAAACAAATAAATCAAAGCCTGTCTTCTGCTGTATGTTTTGCCTTACTATAAACTAAAAAAACAGTCTCTATGCATGGGTAGAAAGAAACCCAGAGAATGGAATGACAAAATGGTGCTAGTGGATTACTAGGGGAAAGGGGGCTCTGACACTGTCCTAAACCCCACTCACCTGCTGTAGAGGGTGGGCATGGTCATTTCCAGAGAGGTCCAAGGAGTTGGGACAATAATAGCTACAGATGGATCAAAGCAGACAGAGCCCCTGATAAATACAGGGTCCCTGAACAGATGAAATCATCCTGCAAGTAGCTTCCAAGGCTGCAGCATGGTGCTAGGAATGGGCCTGAGGTAACAGAGGGCAGAGCTGGGGACTTCAAAATGAGGCTGAGCAGGCACTCAGCAGTGATTTAAGATGGCCCTTCAAGTGCCAGGCAAGGTAATGGGACAAGGGCTAGACAGAACGAAAGACCAAGTACCAATCAAGACAACCAGACAGTGAAGTACCCAGAGCTGTTAGGCCATGGAAATCCAGCTTGGACCTCCAAGCTTCTGGGCACCTGGACATAGATTTGGAGGAAAAGTTAGAGATGGAGAAAGAAACTTGAATTATCTGAGGTTAATTTTGAATGTCTGATGGAGACATTAGATTCTTTTTTTTTTGTTTTGTTTTGGTACCAGGAATGGAACTCAATCTCATGCTTGCCAAGCAGGTGCTGTGCTGCTAAGCTGTATCCCCAGTCCTGATTTACTTTTTGAAGTATTGAAAATTATATTCCAGAGCATTTGAGTCTGGACCTACCTACTCCAGGTTATATGTCTCCTGAAATCAGCTTCTTCACACGGGAGCATAATGCAACCTTTGCTGGGGCTGAAGAGATTGTGTAGGGCAATTGGCTCCCAATCAGAGGACCCCAGCCAGGACCCTCGCACATGGGATGGCAGGAGCTAGCTCCCTCCTCCTAAGACCGATATTCGTCAAGTACCCCGCTATGTATGTGTACCCCATTATACATACTTCAAGTACATTATTTAAGGACTGAACCTTTGCCACTTGACTGCAATAGAAAGCTTCGCTTTCATCCCAAATTCTATCCCAAACCTGGGCTCTGGTTGTGCATCCTGATTGCCTTTGCTGAGATCTCAGTTTCCGAGTTCGGTCCTTGTGGGAACCCGTGCTTGCTCTCCCTCTCGGATAGCTGTGCTCTCTCGGTAGAATCATCAGTCTTCTGCAGGCGGTGGCAAGAGGATGGATTTTGAAACTCTTTTGGCAAAAACATTCACTACCTGCTCACAGGAAAGATGAAAGCGAAGCCCACGTTGTGCGTATACACGGACTCTGTGACGCTGCCTGCACAACAGCGCTCATCTTTCTCATCCTCGCACCCCACAATGTCACTGCCTCGGGCGCAGGAGCCGCTTCTATGGCTGATGTCGCATCCACTTGAAGTGTGTTTCTGAGTGCTCAGATAGTCAGCTTCATATTCTTAAATATTCAGAATATCAGTGGCCTGCATTTACCACTGTCATATGCAAAGATCTTAATGAAAGACGCTCTCAGGAATTCAAATCTGTACCCCATACATTTAAAAATAAATACCCTTAAATTTCTAGTGGACACATGAAGAGAAAACTTTCTCTCAAACTCTTAAAGAGAGCAAACTGGTCAAGCATTGGCCGTGACTCATCCACATGGATGACACAGACAAAGGAAATACAGAATAATGTACAGGACTACAAGATAAACCCTGAGAGGACTTCACTGACCACATAGGAAATATAAAGTTCATGTGTTGGTATATAAGTCTTGATCTACCTACGTCTTAACCATCCAACAGAAAAGTATAAAAATGAAGTATACATCGTGAGGCCATAATATTAAACTGAGCTGTAAATGGCTATGGTCGACAATTTCTTTGAATAACTCACTATGGTTGCAGAATGCTGGACTGTGTTGGATTGTGGTGTGGAGTTCAAGCACCTAAGGTAGTTGAATGTCAATGGAGTGCCCACTTTTCACAGGTGTAGACAAAGGAAGGGTTGTAGAAAGAAAAAATCATGATGTGTGTGTATAGACAGTATAGTTGGGATAGATAACGCTGTGCTTCTACATAATTCTATGAGAGGCAAGATCTGCACTAATGGTGGTTGGACAGGATATTATGTTGGCTTCTAA
>PVKA01027226.1:16719-30872 GCA_004027165.1 Ctenomys sociabilis
TTGATATAATTCAGGTATAAAAAATAAGATAAGTAAGCAGCTACACTCTTAATTCACTGATAAGAGATATCTGCTAAAATAATATCTGTAAATATAATATCATGTATGCACCTTGTACAATACCAAAACGTTATGAAAACAGTTTGCAATGTATTAATTTATCAAATCTGTATGGTTAAGGTGTCTTGAAACTGTCTGAGTGACATTTGTACTTCAATAAAATGAAAGGAAAAAAAATAAATAAATATTCTTTTGAGGTGAAAAAAAAATTTCTAGTGGAAGTAAAGTACTGCCCTGGAGCTACATTATAGGAAGTGCAGTTAAGGTATAGTAACTGATTACTGGAAAGCAAAAGACATCTATGCTCCTGTTCTTCTTTGTGGCTTTGGGTTATGACAAGTAGAGAGGGATTTCAGGATTTTTTCTTGCATTTGTACATAGAAGAGTCTGTGAAACATTTGGATCATCACAGGATAGCGAACTCATGGCTATGCAAAACATTCATGGCCATGAAAAATCAGGACACCTATCCTTAATCCAGAGCCACAAAGTAGATTTTTCTCCTTTCTGATAGGTCTGCTGTCTAAAGTATAAGGGAGTTATCACTAGGTATTTTCATTTCTTTGTAGACTTCAGCTTGTTTCTCTCTCCAAATCATTACAGTGCCTAGTACACAGACAACATTCAGTAGGTTTTGGAAATAGGACTGAGAAGGGGCTCTTCATGGAGCCTGCATCCCCCTCTAAGGCCTAGATGAAGAGGCCTCTATGCTTGCTATGGGGAGCGAGCATAAAGATGCTTGTCCTATAGCGTGAGTTCTGAGTATTCACAGAAGGAGCTGTCTGGTAGCAGGCACCCTAGCAATGGAGAGGAGGACCCTCCCGCTGCCCACTGCATGGCAGATGGCCCCAACCACAGCATGGCAAGTGGCTCACTGGGCTTGAGCCTTGTTGTTACTCAGTAGATGCCATTGTGCTCATAGAGGAAGACCAGACAGACTCATGATCCTAGAAGGAAAATGACAGGCAACTTCCTAGCTGGCTTCCCTGGGTGGAATTCCCTCTAATTAAATAACTTGTTTCAGAAGCCCAAGACTAAGATTGTGAGTAGATTCAAGAAAGTTTCAAGTCAGAGGCATCCAGGACTGTGTTTTCCAGAACCATAATTCTGAAAGAAATTTAGTCATCCATTCCTACCAAACCCTCTTAGAGAACTCAAAGTTAAAATCACTCACAACTACCTTTCAGTGGTTCAGGTTCACTTCAGAAATTTTGCCTTGTGGGTGGTACAAACTAGGACAAGAGTATCTTGTTCTGGGCCATAGAAAGAAGGTGTGTGAACCTACAGCTTTCCTTCTTTTCTTGTAGAGGTTTTGCTAATGATGAATAATGTTTCATTTGTTAAGTCATATGTTGACCTACTGAGTTCAGCAAACCCAGAGAAAATATATGCCTATCCCGCTGTGTCACCTGCCAGAATTAATTGTTTCTTGATTTAAAGTTTTAACATCTTATTTATCATGGGTTAAATTGTGGAGGAGTATTAATTGGCTTTTTAAAAAAGCATTGCACCAAAGCTAAGGTATAGCTCAGTCAAGAAGAATGCATTTAGCTTGTATAAGGCTCTAGGTTTAATTCTAGCATCAAAATAAATAGATAGATTATAGATGATAGATGATAGATAGATAGATAGATAGATAGATAGATAGATAGATAGATAGATAGATAGATAAATCTTGCATGAGAAATATTGTCTTACTTTTGATCACTGGCCTTCGGATGCACTCTTCAATTTTGTACCTATGTTAGCTTCTTGTGGCTTCCATGACAAACTAAGTGTTTTTAAGACAATAAAAATGTCCTCTCACAGTCCTGGGGACCTGCAATCTAAAGTCCTGTTACCAACAAAATTACCCTCCCTTGAAAACCTCTAGGAGAGTCTCCCTTGCCTCCATTGGTTTCCTCAGCTCCTGGTTTTTCCTGGTTTGTGGCATCCTTACTCCAATCTCTGTGTCCATCTTCCATGGCCTATGTCTTTGTGTCTCAGGGCTAGCTGTCCTCTGCTCCTCCCTGATGGTACTTGTCACCTTACATACAGGATGATTTTACCTTGAGAATTTTAATTACATCTGAATATTCTTTCACCAACTAAGATCACATTCACAGATTGCCAGCGTAAGATTTGGACAATTCTGTCTGGGAGCCACTATTCAATCTCTGACAACTCCTCTTGCCTTCTCATAGATGTCTTTCCCCTAAATACCAGTGTCCCTCACTGGGCTCCTCTGTATTGTCACAAGAGTCATGACTGGTTCTTTACTGTAGCATGCAAGAGTGGGTGGGAGGATGTAAACTAGTGAGTAGCACACACAGAACAAATGAGGGTTTCATGTAGCTTGAGCCACACATAAAAGTATGGCAATAAGTGGGTGCATCTTCTGTACTGAAGCTTTTCGTAAGAGTCTTAGAAGGAAGTTACAGAGAAATCACCAAACTTCTATCACCTTTTTCGTTTTGCTGTACATAATGTTATTTGTCCCTAGACTAAAGGGACAAATGAAAGAAAATAAATATATATTTATATGTAAATACACACACACACACACATACACACACACGCATGCTATTGGTCTTTTGGTTAGGTTAAAACCACAGCTGCATGGCTGTCACAAACTGAAATTCTTAGAGCATGATCTTCTTCCTATGATCGTGGGAAAGAGCAAGCTACTTAAAAAACACACACATGTACTCACTTCTTGAAGCCATATGAAGGTTTTATTCATGCAAGTAAAGCTTGGTTTTCTCCCAGTTTCCCACAAAGCACTAGCCTACACCCAAAAGCTCTTTGTCCCTTAGTATGGCTTTCTGGCAAAACAGGCCTCTGTCTAAATGCCTCCTCAACTCTTGCTTCCATTCTTAGTGATACCCATCCTTCATTTTCATCGCCATGATGATGTTGAAGGACTATATGACGTGTGTAAGGACAATAGTCAGCTTTGTTGAGTAAAATAAAATTTCATATAAAATATTATTTCAGATGAATCTGTGTGTGAATTCAACATTAGCCAAGCTATGACTCTTATCTCCAAAACAAATTGTATGGTCATGTGATTGGGTACTTACCCATTTCAGTGTGTTTAAAAATTGGCATCATGCAAAATTATTTGCAGGTCAGTAGATGGGGTGAATAATCTGACACCATATGGAGACTATTTATGAACCACAGTAATTGCCACATGTTTGATCATGTATAAAATAAACAATGTAACTAGACTGAATGATTATATTTTTCCATTATTTCCTTGGTGTATTAAATTTAATGTTTAAGTGTAGAGAAACACTTCATTCTCTTAGATGCATTTTACTAGCCATTATTTCAGGAGGAATTATTTGTCCCTGCTTCTTTTTTTTTTTTTAACAACTTTCACACAAAACATGCTTTGCTTTCCCTCAGTACCAACTAATATTTCACAGAGAAGAAAATTAAGTATCAGAGCATTAGCTCAATGTTAACTTTTACATATGTAATAGGTCTTCAAAAAGTCATCATGAGGAAAGAGGACATGAAGAAGGATATTTGAATAGATGTGGGCATGGATGACAATCACAAGAAATGTGAATTTGGATTTAACAAGCAAATGTTTTTCTCAGACTAGTTCCTTTAAGTCCTATGGATGGTAGGATATCCGTGAACAATGAAAGAACCATTAAGATGCAACATGGATGCTCTCACACTAAATGTGTCTCAAAGCTTCCCTTCCTTTTCTGCTTCGATAGTACATGTGGCTTGATCTTGACTGATTTTATAGCATTTTAATTTCTCTGTGCTCTAGGAACCGCTCAAACTCAGCCTTTTCACCCCACATGAAATGTGGATCTTCTGGTGACCCACTACTGATGGAAACTTCTAGGAACCCCTTCCAGAAGGAAGCCCTGATTTTGCAACCTGGCTCTCCAGGCTGCTCATGGTCAGACCTTCTCCAGGACCACAGGGGACTGGGAGCCAATGGGTGCAGCCTCTCACATCTGGAGTTTTCCATGATATAGATCCAATCTTCTAAGCTCTGCCCCAAACTCGAATGTCACAAACTGCCTTTTAGTTTTTCTTAAATACATATTTGGAGGAGACTGTAGGTATCCAATTACCTCCACTCAAACAAAAACTCAATATTAACTGATTGAGCTCCTGTAAGTTGCAGCTGCTGGAATAACAACTGAGGACTCCAAGATGAATTACAGTGAACACAGCTCTGCATTCATTGGCTGCAGTCAGGACTGTGGGAAACCCTGCCTGTGGGACGTGGGCCTCAGTATTTGTCAATGTCATGTAACTAAAATCATGGCCAAGAAGGGAGATTAGGTATTTGGAAAGAAACATGGCTTTAGAGGGAAAGTAATGAACAAGACCTGGAAAATGAAAGTTAGCCAGGGCAGAGGCTTTATTTTTTATTTTTATTTTTAAGTGTTTGTAGTACAAAATATGTAAGTTCCCTGCATGGGGTTTATCCATGTGTGCAGCACACCTTCACCTTTGTTCACTCTTTCCCTCACACACTATCCTTCTCCCTCTATGCCTTAGACCCTTTCCCTTTGCAAAATCTCTGCCTTCCTGTTTTCTACTATCACAATGATTTCACTTTTTCATTTATGTTATGGGTTTCTCACACAAAGACAAAGCATGTGATATTGAAGCTTATAAGTCCGATTTATTTCACTTAACATTATGGTCTCAAGGTGCACCCACTGTCCTAGAAATGCTTCACCTTGTCAAGTCCATCCTTCCTGATGGCAGAGTATGGTGCTCCATTATTCTGGGTCAGCATCACCATTTCTTTACCTACACGTGCGCTGATGAGCACATGCTGCTTCTAAGAGTTGTGATGCTATAAACATGGGTATGCAGGCATAACTATTCTGGACAGACTAAACGGCAGGTTAAATGGCATTCCTAAGACCTTGCTGATCTGGAGGAACCTCCATACTGAGCTTACAGCGATTGCTCTAGCCCACATTCCCACCAGCAACACTCCTTTCTCCACTGAGCCCCATCAGTCTTAGTTCTCATTTGGTTTTTGGATGTGACCACACTTCCTGGAGTAAGATGGAATTCAGTGTTGTCTTGTGTTTTGTTTTTGTTTTTGTTTTTTTTAAATTTTTTATTCTTTTAAAGAGAATACAAAATAGTAAAAACAAAAAAATTCAAAATGGTAGAGAATTTCACTACACAAAATAGTAGGAATTTGACAATGGTTATTGTATTACATAATGTTTTCTTCAAATTATTTGTTTAGATTATCAGATGTAAGCATGCAAAATTGGATAAAAGTTATAAGAAATTCAAAAGGAGAGTAACAAAAATGTAATAATTAACTTCTGTAGATCAGCAAAAATCAGCAGTACAATTTTCTAAGCTATCCTGTATACATACATAAATATATCTTCTCTCCTTCTCCCTCTCCCTCCCCACCCCACTGTCATTTACTCAACACAGTTATTCCTTCCTACTAAACAGATTCTTTCCCTTTCACAGATTCCACTGTACCTTTCAGCTTTCATTTTCTCTCTTTCAAGTTCTTACATTAGGGAGACAACATGATGTTTACACATGCGGGTCTCATTTGTTTCACTTATGAGTATGCTCTATACTTTCATTCACTTACCTATAAAAGCTGCATTTCTCGACAGGCTGGCCACGACGGTCATGTCCAAGGCAAGCACATTCCTAGCATGAAATCAAGCTAGGTATACTCTGCAGGCTATCAGCAAAGATCACAGCATGCGGATGGCACTTCTTGTTCCTGCCATGTGGCTGAGTTCTGCATGCCCTGAGTTCTGTTTCAGTGTACAAAATGGCTTAAAGCATGTAACGGGCCCCATATCACTGAAGCCCGCATAGTTAGATTCTCTCTTAGTTAATCTGAGCTCTTGTAACAAAATACCACAGGGTGACTGACTTTCTCACAGTTCTCATAGAACTTTCTTTCCCACAGTTCCAGAGGCTACAAGTCCTTGACTGAGTGGCAGCACAGTGGCTTTCTGGTCAGGGGCCTCCCACAGGCTGCCAACTCCTGAGTGCTCACTGGGTTCTCGTGTAGTAAAGGAGTCAAGACATCATTCTTGTTAGTATCTCATGGGTAAGGGCACCAATCCCATCTTAAGAGCTCTCCATCCATTATGCCACCTCCCAAAGGCCCCTCCTCCCATTACCTTCATTGCTCTGTGAGCTAGAATTTCATCATGTTAATTTTGGAAGAACATAAACATCTAGTGCACTGTAGACTTTGTTTGATCTTTGCCATATCTGCTCCAGGTTTCAGGAGATGGAGATGACCAATTAAGAGTCATTGGTGGGGCTTTCTGGCTTGCTATACATGACTTAGGATAGTTTTCTTATATATAGTACAGTGAGAAGTAGCTAGGGCTAGTTGTCAGTTATTACCTAGCATCACAAAACCACCCAGATTCAGTAGTTTATGATATAATATTTAGTTTCCTTGATCATAACTTGGAGGACTGGCTGATGTAGCTTTGCTCTGAGCTAAAGTTTAGTTGGCTGCAGCCCCTTGTGATGTTCATATCTACACCACCATAGGAGCAGGCTGCAGAATCAATAGTTGGCAGGGGCAAATGCTCTTCATGGTAATTTTGAGGATATATTTGTGAGCAGCACTACGTATCCTTAGTTGTATTTGCTCACTTTTCATTGGCCTCAACCAGACATGTCAACAAATTCAAAGACAGGAATGGGCAACGTATTTGCCATCCCTGAAAAGGAAAGCTTAGTGTAGAGAAATGAACTGGTGTTCTTTTCTAGCATACCAATTGAGGCTGTAACTTTTGTAATTGCTATAGTTGCCATAGTAACTCTATGTCACAATGTTTGGTCTCCCAATACCTTTCCACTTGTGTACCTTATCCTATTTAAATAACTACTGCAAATCTACATGCCACTGATATCCTGTCCTCCAGCAACAAGTTTGTGCAAGCCCTGACCCAATATGAGAATCTCAATCTCAGAAACATATTTCTGAGAGTCTGTTTCCTGAAGCTTCTCCTGGTACCAACTACCATGTCAGACACAGAAAATAATGTTTTACTTGGAATATGTTCATGATGTTTTATAAGAGACCAAATTGAATATCCAGATTTTATATGTCCCAGCTAATGGAAATAGCTGATATTACTTTTAAAATGCACTCAAACTTTCTATGAATCCTATTTTTTAAAAATGCATTAAAATATTTGGCATTATTTTTCTTTCAGGATTTTCTTTAACAAATACTGAAAATCCCCAAGATTGTTAAGAGTCTAAAGACATAAAGCTTACATTATATAACTTCTATAGATTCAGCATGCTCACAAGGAACTGTGAAATGAAATATAATGTAAAGATGTAGTAATGATTGAAAAAAATCTCTTAATGTCCACCACAGCAGGAGGCATCGATCTTCCAGCCAATGCTATAAATGAAAGGAAATAACAGAAGAGTCAGTGAGGTTTGCAAGTGAAGCTGAAGATTCAGCACAGTGATCAGGAAACACTCGAAATGGGCCTCGTCACTCAGCTTTAGTGGAATATCAATCAAACACTTTGCTTTATATCACATTTTAAAAGTCCATGCAAATATGTACATTCAAAATAGGTCTCCTATCTGGAACCCTCACATCAAATACTAATAAGATTTTTTTTTATCCAAAGGGGCAAGCTACAAGTAACAACAGATGTAATTTGCAGATATAAATCTGATAACCACATTTTGGCAATCAGAAAACACCTGTATCCACCTTTAATCCACCATGTGCTTGTTTTTACAGCCTGGATATATTCAAAATTCTTTAAAACACACACACACACACACACACAAGCACGCACGCACACGTGCACAAACAGAAGACATTGTGCTATCTGCTGTCTAAACTCATTGTTTGTACCTGGTGCTAAAATATCTCTGCAGGAGATAGAGTTAGAGGTGTGTGGAGCACGATTAGGATGCTGGTCAGGACTGGCCAGCATGGAGGACAAAGCCTTCTGCCTTGACAAGGCACGCTGTGTCCCACAGGCCTCGGCAGACCTATGCTGTCCTACTGCTGCCTTGTGAAGACAGAAGCACTTACGCTCCCCAGGAATTTGCAGGGTTCAGGACAAAAGGAGTTTATGGCTCTTGACTCCCAGGACAGACAGAGGTGGAGATTCTTGCTGTCTGGCAAGGCAGCAGTGCTGACCTGCCGGGTGTGTGGTCACCTGTGCTTTGGTACATTTGCAACTTCTCTAGACAATTTCTTCCAGACAGTACTTCCCCTTAGAATCAGATTACAAGGAAAAAGATCTATAGCAAGTATACTGCAGTTCAGAAATCATTTCCATTCTCAACTGATTTCCATTTTGAACTTCAGCAAGATTTTAGGAAACAAATTCATCTTCATTAGAACTGATCTTGACATGACCATGACTCTTGGTTTACCTGGGATAGTCCAGGCTTATACCCACTAAGTACACCCAAGTGCATCTAGCTGCCTGTATTTATCCTGTTGGTGAAGGCCTCACAGTCCCAAGAAGCTGAGAATCTTGCTGCAGGGGAAATAACAAGGGTTTGATCACTGGGTGCCTCAAGTGTCCACTAAGGGCATACCACATCTGCTTCCACGGGCGGTCAGATCTGAGAGCTAGCACTTTGACTCAGGAGTCAATGTGTTTAGCCCTAGTACCTTACTCTATTAAGGTAGACTCAGTACAACATGTGGTACCAGGGATCAATCAATCTTGGGACCTTGTGCTTGCCAGGCTGACACTTATTCCTCTGAGCTATCTCCCCAGCCTGATTCTGACATTCTTAAACTGTGAGGCAATATATGTTTGTTGGCCTGAACTATTAGGTTTTTGAGTAATTTACTACATAGCAAACTAAATCAACTGTTTCAGTTTGAGATCTTTACTCACCTGTGCTGGGTCTTAACTATACCAAGAAGTAGCAAAGTTTTCCTTGCAATGACTGTGGCCTGTATCTGTATTCTAATGCTTTGCTATGGAGGGTCTGGCTGACCTTGCAGGATTGACCCTCCCAGGGTTGCCCAATACCTAGAGACACTAAACAAGTTGTAACAAGTGTGCTTGCCACAAACAAATCAACCACTCAGGAGCCCACATCCCAAATATCTTTTTATGGGCTCTTAGGATCTTCATCACTATCCAGCTGCCTAATCAAGCCAGGGCAACTGCCAGGCAGTTAGAGCTCATTCCTACTACCCACAGCCTGCTGATCATTCCTGCCATCCCTCCTGCATCAGCCCACCCATCAGCCTTACCTGCTTCAGTATGCAAAGCCCTGGTAAATCCCCTTGCCTCTTTATCCCCTCCCCCTCTATCTTCTGTGCTCCAGATGCTTCTGCAGCTGGTTCTCTGTGTCATACCGTGCGTCCTCCTTCAGGAGCTGTAAATGATAACCTGTCTTGTCGGTGTCTCCCTATCTGTTGATCTTACTGTACCTCAGTTTTATGTCAATATGCTACAATTAAAACCTTCTTCCTTTCTTCTTCCCTTAGTCAGAGACGTCTTCTGCAGTTTTATGAGTTTAGAATGACCCTTTACTTTCATCTCTGCTTCTGGGCAAGAATTTTGTCTAAATATTAGGTCTGTCTGCTAAATGTCAGTCCTTTGGCTTATAGTGCCTAATCTTTAAATGTGAAAGGAAAACAAGGAAATACTAGGTGAAGATGCTGAACTTAGTAAGAAAGGTTTCTCAGTGGCTGAGCACTTGTTGTCCTGAAAGTGAAGCCTCTTTAAAGACAATCCTGAATGAAGAGACCCCAGAGAAGACCTGGACAGGAAGCAGACAAAAGACAAAAGATATATCTTTATAAAGCAGCCGAGAGGTGAAGATGGCCTTAAGAATTTATATGGTAAAAGAGGCATAATAAAGCTCAATAAATGAATCAAACTGCAGCGATAATGAGATTTGTGCATATAAATTTTACTATTAAAAGAGCTAGGTTCTCCTATGTTACAAGCTCTAGGGGAAAACCCATAACTGAAAGTGAGTTTTGCTGCTAATGTTGACTTCTGAATACCAAAATGTTATGAAGAAAATGCCCTTGAGTATAAAATTAGAAGAAAAACACAAAAGGCCATTTTAAGTGTGTGTTTTTCTGTGTCCCTTTCCCCCTGCCTTAAATTTATATTGAGTAGTTCACTTAATAGAAGCTTTCTTGAAAACCACAGCCCCTGTGGTAGAGCTTGTTTTATATGGGTCACTAATGTGGAAGGCTTTGATACCTTGTGTTGAAAGTAGTGCAGTCAATTAATTCCATGAGTGTGAACTTGGCATGGGATCCGAATTACCCTTAGGAGAAAGATGCCAGGAGCCAAATGCTTGTTGCTAAAGAAAATGCAATATTTAGTTTTCTGACTTTAAGGAAAGCATGTTGCTTTAATTCAGGAAGCATGAACCAAAACTTCTGTCTCTTTCTGCCATCTTATTTTGCATAAACAGATCCTGGACTAACTTCCTTCAGAAGGCTAAGAATTGTGTTTATCTTCTGCAGAGCCAAGCACTAGTCGTTCTCACTCTCTGCTTTAGTATGTGCTGAGGTGCTCTTCAGTAACAACAGTTCCACAGTCTTAGTGGCCCAAAAAGGAAAAAATGTCTCCTTACACTGAATATATAGTGTTTTCTTGCAGCAGTATTCAGGTATTGTAGAATGGCTCGGGGATTCAGGCTGACAGGTTAGGCACATTCTTTCTCTTGTTTCAAAGAGAAATAACATTGTGTAAATTCTTGACCAGAAAGTTCATATAGTCCAGTTCATTGTTTAGTAGCCAGTGCTAATCCCACAACCTCACTAAGGCATGAAGCAGCCAGAAAATCCATCTTTATGAGTTCAGAAGAAAATAATACATGGACATGGGGTTCCCTCACCAGTCATTATCATGGACCAGTTGAGAAAACCCACATGAACCACACAAATGTGGACCAGACCCTGCTCGGTTGCCTGTGAGGTGAGGTCCATTGCTCTACAGCGGCTCTGACCACTTTCCTGTCACCTGAATCAGTCAATATTTACATCCCTCTTAGCTTTCTCATTTGTAATCTTCCCTTTCATCACTGAGTTCGGGAGGGTGCTGTTCATGGAATCAAGTGCTTTGCACAATTGGATTACTTTGTAATCACCTGGAGAAGCTTTAAAAAAATAGCAATACTCAGGCTCCACCCCCCAACAACTAAGTCAGGATCTTTGGGGACTGCGAGCAGCAGGCAAGCATCTGTTTCCTTTAAATCTCTAATAGGTCAAATGTGCAACAGCATTGACAGGCTGGTCTCTTGGATGAAAGATCTTTGTGTCTTTCTGAGCCTCAATCCATCAAGGAAGCCATCAAGAGTTAGACAGCCACTATCTGGACTCTAGTTTTAGATGGTGAAGCAGAGGAACTCTGCTCTCTGACTCCACAGTGCACATGGCCCTGAAAAACAATCACACATTCCAGACACCTCCCATCAGGTGACTTCAAATTAGAAATTGAAATCCATCCTACGGCATTTAAATAGGATTATATTTTAAAAATCACCCCACAACATAGAAGCTTAAAGGATATTTATTTACTGCGCAGTATGCAGCTGTTCACATAACAGCATCAGAGGCTGCACCAGCCACACCCCTGGCCAGCTGACCCATGGGGCTGGCACACAGCTCTCCACCGGGCAGCTTTGTGGTTTTTACAACAGGTTTCAAGAGGGAGAAGCCCAGGGAGAGATCCTCAGAAGAGCTAGGCTGCAACTATATCGCTTGTATGACACAGATACCATACTGTCACTTTTTTTTGTAATCATATGTTCACCCACCAAACAGTGGAGGCAGCAAAGACCCCATCTTATCTTAGAGAGGAGCTGCAAAAACACAGTGTAGCACAGTGAATGGATGGGAATTTATTCTGTCAGATCTTCAAAATCATCCTAGTATTAGGGCACTAGCATTAAGATGAAACTTCGAAGTTCTTCTGACAGAATACCAAAACTTGGTTTAGTTTTGTTCCTGTAGCGGTTGATACATTGTGTCAACTTGGCTGGACGGCTCAGCGTGGTTCTGGGCAGTAGGAGACCCTGGGGTGTGGTGGGGCCCACCCTGGGGAGCCACAGGGCCCTCCCAGAGTGGCTCAGCACAAAAAAGACCATACAGAGGAGTGGAGGAAGTTTCTGCGACCCACCCCACCCCTTATTGGACAAGTGCTGGCCTTCCTGGCACCACTTTGCAAAGCCACTTTGGAGGAGCTTTGATCCTCATGGTGGAGCGCCCGACAGAGTAGAAGGAAGAGAGAGGCTTGGTGGACTCCACAGCTGTTGCTTCTCCTCTGCTCTTTGTTGTTTTCTGCCACCATGAGCTGCTGTTATTTGCCTTGCCAGCAGAGGATGGACTGAAATATCCACTAACTGTGAGCTAACTAAACCTTTCCTTAATTTTGTACCAGCAGCAAGAGAAAAGCAGCTAAGACAATTACCTTCCCACCACAAGCACACCTCCCCTCCACTCATATCCTATGGTACTAAGAAAGGAAAAAATTACTCAGAAGAAGAGGATTGCTTCTTGATTTGTATGCTTCACAAGCTTGAATTTGAAAAAGAAAATGTATATGATGAATTGCGACAGTGTATCTGCAACTCTCCTCAGTTCAGATTCAATTGCATTCCTCCCATGGCTTAATGTTCAGTTTAAAAATGGAAATGAAACCAATGACTGCCTCCTAGTCAAGGTGATGTACACCCTGGGTTACCTAGATCTACTTTATCCATATTTCCCTGACATCCTATGCACACTACTATTTGCCTTAAGTATTTCTATTCCTTTTAAGTGATATAATTATATTTAAATAATATATGTACATACATAATAATTATAAATATGTATGATGTGGTGAATTGATCAATGGTGAATTCGAGCGCTCACGCCCCTCTGAGTCAGTGTGGTTCTGGGCATGGGACACGCACCTGAGCATTGTGATCAGAATGGCAGAAAAGGAGAAGGGAGGGAGGCCGGGCGTGGTGGCACATGCCTGTAATCCCAGCACTCGGGAGGCTGAGGCAGGAGGATTGTTGTGAGTTCAAGACCAGCCTGAGCTACAAAGTGAGCTTAAGGCCAGCCTGAACTGCATAGTGAGACCCTGTCTCAAAAAGACAAAAAAAAAAAAAAAAAAAAAAAGGAGAAGGGAGGGGACGATTGATGCCACTGACATCTCAGGAGACGCGTTGTTGCAGTTAGTTTTTCTGTTATGAAGTCCACTGTTCATGGGGAGCTCAAGTTTCCCAGTCACTGGGGATGGCTGCTGTTCTCTTGTGGGAAGTTCTGGTCTTTGCCTTTGTCTTCAGCGTCACTTCCTGGCTCCAGTGCAGATCCCTCAGCCTCCAGGCCCAGGTCCTTCAGCCTTTTAGTGCAGATTCTCCAGCCTCAAGCACCAGCCCTTGAGCTTCCCAGTGCAGACCTTTCATTCTTCCACCGTTAATTTCTCAGCCTCCCAATATGCACTTGCGTGAAACACTGCTATGGGATCCAGGCCCTCAGCTAGGTACGTTGGGTCTCCAGTGAGCGGACTCTTCTGCATTTGATGTTTTGGGCGAATATTATAAGACAGTCCTATAAACATTTGTGTCCTATATTAAATCTATTCCCGTGCAAGCCCAATGACTCCACACATGAGTTATGGTGTGATTTTCCCATGCACATATACAACGCAGGATGATCAAATGAGAGTATTGTGTCCTCTGTGCCTCACCTCAAACCTTGCTATATTTTTGTTTTGGTAACACTCCAAATCTTCATTTCTAGTTATTTTAATATATACAATAAATTATTATTGACTGTAGTTACTACATTATCATATAGAATACAATTATTACTTTTTGGCAGTCTATCAAGTTTTGTTTCTTTTCTTTTTTTATTTTACTTTTGTTTTATTGAAGTACAAATATCAATGAAACAGTTTTAAGATACCTTGACAAGATGGATTTGATAAATTAATACATTGCAAACTGTTTTCGTAATGTTTTGGTATCATAAAATGTGTATACATGATATTATACTTACAGACATTATTATACCGTATGTTTCTTATCAGTAAATTAAGAGACTGTAGCTGTTTGCGTATCTTATTTTTTATACCTGAATTACATCA
>PVKA01027227.1:0-30757 GCA_004027165.1 Ctenomys sociabilis
AATGGAGTGCCCACTTTTGACAGGTGTAGACAAAGGAAGGGTTGTAGAAAGAAAAAATCATGATGTGTGTGTATAGACAGTACAGTTGGGATAGATAACGCTGTGCTTCTACATAATTCTATGAGAGGCAAGATCTGCACTAATGGTGGTTGGACAGGATATTATGTCGGCTTTTAGTACTATGGTCATCCACTAGGTATATAATTATTGAATTTTTGATATAATTCAGGTATAAAAAAATAAGATAAGTAAGCAACTACACTCTTAATTCACTGATAAGAGATATCTGCTAAAATAATATCTGTAAATATAATATCATGTATGCACCTTGTACAATACCAAAACATTATGAAAACAGTTTGCAATGTATTAATTTATCAAATCTGTATTGTTAAGTTGTCTTGAAACTGTCTGATTGACATTTGTATTTTAATAAAATAAAAATAAATGAAAAAAAGAGAATGTAGCTATATACATATCTTTTTTTCCAAAGTTGAATTATACTGCAGTTTCAATAACTAATTCTTTTTACACTGTTATCTTCCCAGTGGTTATCCATAACACAAGAAGCAGACAGGATATCCTATCAAAACACCACTACTGCATATATTTCTTCTCATAGAACTATGCCAAAGCACTGCATATCTATCCTAACTGTACTGTTCACACAAACACAGAATGGTTCTTCCCCTGCATCCCCCCCTTTTGTTTAGTCCTGTCAAAGATAGGTGTTCCATTGTCATTCAATTATTATAGGTGCTTGAATTCAGCGAAACATTCCAACACAGTCCAGCAGTCCACAATAATAGTGCATTATCCGAAGAATTTGTTGACTAGAGAGATCCACAGCTAAGCCCACTATTATGACCTTATTGTATATATCTCATTTTTATACTTTTCTGCTGGATGGTAAAGATCGAGCTAAAGCAAGACCTATATAACAAAAAATGTAACTTTTATCTGATGAGGTCACTTAAGTCCCCTCAGGGTTTATCCTATAACCCTGTACCTCACTCTGTAGTTCCTTTGTCAGTGTCAGCCATGTGGATGAGTCACGGCCATTGTTGGACCAGTTTGCTCTCTGTGAAAGCCTGAGACAAAGCTTTCTCTCCATGTGATTCTCCTCAAGCACACTATGGATCATTGATCACTTTCCTCCGTGGCTTCACAATCTTCTTGATCAGAAAATTTGGGGCTCAACTGAATTCCATGATGTTACAGTACAGGTTCCCCTATGTCTTGAGTCTTCAACTGACCTTGAAAGACTAGGGCCAGAATGTTGGCTGACCTTGCAGCCCTTCCATTTCTCCAATCTTTGATCTGCAAAATTAGGTTGTTAACCCCATCCAGAAGAGAAGCTGATTATTACTTTTCAACATATGCAGTACAGTTTACCCTAACTATCTAAACTCCTTTTAGTTGTAGTTTTACCTTTCTATTTGTATTTCTTCTTTTAATTACTTATATTAGGAAGACTATATGATACTTGTACATGTGTGTATGCTTTATTTCACTTACGAGTATATGATCAAGTGGCACCCACTTCAATATAAATGCTTCAAGTTGATCATTTTTTATAGGTGAGTAATGCTCCATTGAATATAAATACCACATCTTTTTCAACCATTCATCATGTGACAGATATCTTGGTTGGTGCCAAGATTTGGCTATCACAAATTGTGCTGCTATACGTGAAGATATATCACTATGATATGATGTTTTCAGTTCCTCTGGGAAAATTCCCAATAGGGAGATAGCTGGCTTGAATGGGATTTCCAGTCTTACTTTTGTGAGGAGTCTCCACACTGATCTCCACAATGACTGCACCAGTCTACATTCTCACAGGCAGTGGAGAAGGGTTCCCTTTTCCCCACATCCTCTACAACATCTATTGATGGTTGATTTCCTTATGATAGCCATTATCTCTGGAGTGAGATGGCATCTCAGTGTTGTTTTAATTTCCATTTCACAGATGGCTAGCGATGTGGAGCAATTTTTCATATATTTGCTTCTTTAATTTCATCCTCTGAGAAGTGTGTATTCATCTCAGATGCCCATTTCTGGATTGGGTCTTTAAATTTGAGGGCCTTAATGTATCTTAGTTCTTTGTAAATTCTAGAGAACAGACCTTTATCCGAGTGCTTATTAGTTAAAATTTTTCAAAATTTGTGTGTTGTCTTTTCACTTTGTTGACAATTTGCTTTGATGTGCAGAAACTTCTCAAGAAGAGTTGATCCCAGTTGTTAATACTTTCAAATGTTTCCTGTGTGAATACATGTTTGTTCATGAACTCCTTGCCTACCCCTATGTCTTCAAAAGTTCCTCCTACTTTCTCTTCCAGGACATTGAGTGTTTTTGTTTTAATGTTTAGATCTTTAATCCATTTTTACCTTAGCTTAGTGCATAGTGATAGACCTGGGTCAAGTTTTAGTTTTTGGGCATGTAGAAAGGCAGTTTTTCCAGCACCATTTGTTAAAGAGACTATCTTTCTTCCAGAAACTGTGTTTGGCCCCTTTGTCAAAAATCAGGCAGCTGAGTGCATTCATAGAGGCTTCTGCATCTTCTAATATATTCCATTGTTGCGCAGGTCTATTTTGTTGCCATACCATGTTGATTTTATCACAGTGGCTTTGTACTATAATTTCAAGTCAGGAATTGTGATGCCTCCTGCCTTGTCTTTGTTGGCCAGGATTGCCTTTGCTATTCTAGGTCTTTTCTGGTTTCAAATAAATTTTAGGAACAATTTCTCTAGGTCTGAGAGGTATATTGGTGGTAGTTTGATAGGGATTGCATTAAATCTGTACAACAATTTTGGGAGTACGGCCATCTTCATGATATTGGTTCTTCCTATCCAGAAGTAAAGAATATCTTTCCATTTTCTGACATCCCCTATGATCTCTTTTCTTTGGGTACTGTCATTTTCCATGAAATGATCTTTGACTTCCTTGGTTAACTGAATTCCAAGGTATTTTATTTTCTGCTGTGCTATTGTCAAAGGTATTGTTTCTATAATTTCCCTCTCAGTCTGCTTGTTATCTGTGTATAGGAATGTTATTGACTTTTGAGTATTGACTTTGTATCCTGCTATCCTACTGAATTTGTGTATCAATTCTAGTTATCTTCTTGGTGGAGTTTTTTGGGTCTTCCAAGTAAAGTATCATGTTATCTGCAAATAATGATAATTTAACTTCCCTTTACATATTCTTATTCCTTTTATTTCTCCCTCTTGTCTAATATTGAATAGTAAGGGTGATAGAGGACATCCTTGTCTTGTACCAGATCTAAAAGTAAAAGATTTAAGTTTTTACCCATTTAGAATTGTATTAGCCATTGGGTTGTCATAGATGGTTTTTATGAAATTGAGGTAGAGGCCTTCCATTCCAGTTTTATGTAGAACTTTGAACATGAATGAGTGTTGGACTTTATCAAAAACTTTTTCTGCATCAATTGAGATGATCATGTGGTTTTTAGATTTCAGTCTATTAATCAGTGTATTACACCTATAGATTTTCAAATATTGAAAATTTCTTGAATCCCTGGGATAAATCCTACCTGGTCATGGTGTATGATCTTCTTGATGATTTGCTGTATTCTGTTTGCTAGCATTTTATTGAGGATTTTTACATCTATGTTCATGAGGGAGGTTGGCCTGTCGTTCTCTTTTTTAGTTGTGTCTTTTCCTGGTTTTGGAATCAGTATAATACTTGCCTCCAGAAATGATTTTGGGAGGACTGCTTCCTTTTCAGTTTCACTGAAGATTTTGAGGAATCTAGGGATTATATCTTCTATAAATTTCTTGTAGAACTCAGTTGTGAATCCATCAGGACCTGGACTTTTCTTTGTGAGCAGGCTTTTTATTACGTTTCTTATCTTGTTGGTGGTTATTGGCTTAAGAGTTGTTATGTCTTCTTGATTCAGTTTTGGTAATTTGTACCTTTTGAGGAATCTGTCCATTTCATCTGTGAGTGGAAAGATTCTCCAAGTAGCTATTGATAATCTAAATTTCCACTGGGTCTGTGGTGATTTCACCTTTTTCATTTCTTATTGCTTGTATTTGAATTTTTTCTTTCCTCTTTCTGATGAGATTAGCAAGGGGCTTATCGATTTTGTTTAGTCTTTCAAAGAACCAGCTTTTTGATTCGTTGATTCTTTTAACTGTTTTCTTCATCTCAATTGAATCAATTTCCACTCTAATCTTTATGACTTCTTCCCATTTTTGGGCTCTGGATTTGGTTTGCTCTTTCTTTCCAGATGTCGGAGGTGCAACATTAGGGTGTTTATTTGTTCTCCTGTTTTCCTAATGTGTGAGTACATAGCTATGATTTTCCCTCTAAGAACTGTTTTCATCACATCCCATAAATTCCAGTAAGTTGTGCTTGAATTTTCATTGAATTGTACATATTGTTGAATTTCTTGTTTAATTTCATCTGTGACCCATTGATTGCTGAATAGGGTGTTGTTTAATTCCATATATTTAGTGAGTTTTTCTGGTTTCTTTTGTCATTTATTTCCAGTTTCAATGCACTGTGGTCTGATAGTATGCATGGGACAATTTCTGTTTTCTTGCATATACTTAAGCATGACCTATGGACTAGTATTGGTATATTTTGAAAAATGACACATGTGCAGCTGAAAAAATGTATATTTTTTTGGGTGGAACACTCTGTATTTGTCCACCAAGTCCATTTGTTCCAAGCTCTGGTTCAATTCTGCTAATTCTTTGCTAATTTTTTGTCTGGTTGACCTATATATTTGAGATAAGGGGATGTTAAGGTCTCCTGTTAAGACTGTGGTCTTAGATATTAGGTTTTTCATGTTCATTAAGATATATCTTATAGCCGGGCGTGGTGGCGCACGCCTGTAATCCCAGCACTCGGGAGGCTGAGGCAGGAGGATTGTTGTGAGTTCGAGACCAGCCTGAGCTACAAAGTGAGCTTAAGGCCAGCCTGAACTGCATAGTGAGACCCTGTCTCAAAAAGACAAAAAAAAAAAAAAAAAAAAAAAAAGATATATAGTTGGGTGCTCCTGTGTTTGGTGCATAGATATTTATGAGTGTTACTTTTTCCTCTTGAAATTTTCCCCTGACCAATATATAGTGGCCTTCTTTGTATTGTTTGATCCTTCTTGCTTTGAAGTTGAGACTGTCTGAGAAAAGAATTGCTACTCCTGTTTTTTTCTGAGGTGATGGGGCATGTAGTATTGTTTTCCATCCTTTGACTTTGAGCCTATGAATGCCCTTTTGAGCTAAGTGTGTTTCTTGTATACAGCATATTGTTGGATTTTGTTTCCTAATCCACTGTGCCAGTCTATTTCTCTTAATTGGTGAATTGAGTCCATTTACAATGATGATTATAATTGAAATGTGTTGATTTATGATTATCATGTTATTTACCTGCTGTTGTTTACTCCTTTTTGTCCTGTGTTTAATTGTTTGCCCTGTTTTAGTGGGTTCCTTTTGTTCTCATTCGTGGAGTTCTGGTCATTGTGGTCCCTCTCTAGAACATCTTTCAGTAGTCTCTGTAGGGATGGCTTTGTCATCATGAAATTCTTTAGTTGTTCCTTGTCATGGAAGTATTTCACTTCTCCATCAAACTTCAAAGAGAGTTTTGCAGGGTATAGTAGTCTGGGCTGGAATTTGTTTTCATATAGGACGTGAAGAACTCTGCTCCATGCTCTTCTTGCCTTCATGGTTTGTGTAGAGAAGTTGGCTGTAATTCTGATGGGTTTTCCTTTGAGTGTGATCTGCTTCTGTTCTCTATCAGCTTTCAGTGTATTATTCTTGTGCTGGATTTCCGGGATCTTGACTACTATATGTCTCGGTGTGTTTTTTTTGTTTTTTTTTTTGTTTTTTTCCATTTATTTTTATTTTATTGAAATACAAATGTCAATCAGACAGTTTCAAAACACCATAACCATACAGAGTCGATGAAATAATACATTGCAAACTGTTTTCATAATGTTTTGGTATTGTACAAGGTGCATACATGATATTATATTTACAGGTTACTTGGGTTGAAGTTGTTTGGTGTTTTGTATGCTTCAGTTATCTGAATGTTGGATTGTTTCCTCATATTTGGGAAGTTTTCTGCTATTACTTCTGACCATATTCTTTTTTATATCATTTGTATTGCCTCCTTCTTTCTCATTGAAGCCAATTAATCTCACATTGTTCATTTTGGCATCATCATGAGATTGATTATTTTTTCCTGCATCCTAGTTGTTTTTAAGAGATCCTTTCTCATCTTTTCACTAGCTGCACCAGCATCTTCGAGATCTGAAACTCTGTCTTCACTTTCACCCAAACCGTTTTGTAGACTCATAACTGAGATTTTTAGTTCTATATCTCTTTCACTGTTTCATGAGATCTATTTCTTTCCTGTATTGTTCATTCCAGGAATCTGTCATATTTCTGATCCCCTCTACTTTTTTATCCATGTCTTCTTTAGAGGTAGCTATTAATTCTTTTACTGCTGAGTTGTTTTCAAATTGGGTTTGCTCTATATATTTCTGGAATTGATTCTCTACTTCAGATGCTATGATTTCAAAGATTTCTTTTATTTCAGAAATTATTTCTGCTCTGAGTTCCTCTTTATCTTTATGCTGTTGTTTGTTTGCTTGCAATGCTGTTAACTCATATGTTTCAGCTTGAATAGTGTTCTCTGCACTTGTTCTTGGTGGGCATTGGGTTTCCCCCATACATTTCTGGATTTGATTCATTACTTCAGATGTTATGTATTCAAAAATTTCTTTTTTATTTCAGGCATTAATTCTGGTCTGAGTTCCTGCACACCTTTCTGCTGTTGTTTCTTTGCTTCCGCCTCCATTAATTCATTCCTTTCAGCTGATCTAGTGTTCTCTGCACTTGTTATGTGTGGGCTCAAGTCCTGAGATTGCATTTTTCTCCTTGTCTTTGTCATTTTGTATAGCACTGACCTCTGACCTTTGGTGTAGAGCTCTGTTGCAGTTACAATCTAAGAGTGTAATGAGAGTCAGGTGCTAGTCTATTAAGTTTAAGATTATCCAGTTATGCCTGGCCTGGATCTAGCTGTTATGTTCAGTTCCTTTTTGCTGCAGCCTTTCTGGTACAACTGTGAGCCTGTGGTTCCCCTCTGTTATGTCCCTGGCCCAGGGAGCACTGGGGAGTACAGAAGCTTTTCCACACACTCACCAGTCCAGGCGCAGTGGATTGGGTGCTGGAAGAGTCACAATACTTCTCACTCACTCAGCGGGCTTGAGGGCAGGGACTCCGGGGAGCTGCAGGGCAGGAAGGCTTGGGGTGCATTGCCTAGAGCATCTCAGAATGCCTCACTGTCTCGAAGGTCTTGGGGGCGGGGGCTCTGGATGGCGCTGGCCACCAGAGATGCTCCATGAAGCCGATAGTTCTCCTACGCACTCACCAGGCCAGATGCAGGTGGATCGGGTGCTGGAAGAGTCACAATACTTCTCACTCATTCAGTGGGCTTGGGGGAAGGGGCAGTGGTAGGGCTTTGGAAGGCTGGCAGGGTCACGGGGATGCTGCACTTAGTGCTGGGCTTATGAACAGATGAGTCCATATCTGAATGTGCTATTGGGAAGTGACCTCAGTTGCAAGATACAGATTTCTGGGAGCATAATCAGAAGTATGTTTCACTCCCCTGCTCTTCCATGCCCTCTCTGCTCTGCCACTACCATGACCTGAGCAGGTTCCCAGGCCGTGGGCGCTTCCACCTTGCCATTTTTGCACTGTAAGCCAAAAATAAGCCTCTCCTCCTTTAAGTTTTGGGTGTCAGGTGCAGTGGCCAGGAAAGAGACTCAGGCAACCTGTGTGCAATACTAAGTCATAGCATTCAAATTTTTTAGAATGCAATCATATCATTGATAGGACTAAAATGTGCTCATCCCCGAAGAGAAGATTTAAATGATAAATCTAGGGGAAAATATCCTGCTTCTCAGTACCCTGATGATAATCAGTTTGATCATATTTTAAAACCTGCAGTGAGAACTGGTGATCAGACTCTGAATTGGAATTAGAAATTGTGATTAGTACCATGAAAAGTAGGCAATGAAGAAAAAAGTTGAATGATATAGACACTATAAAGAAGAAATATTGTTTCCCTGCCCTTCCTGAAAATTTACGGATGTCAACTTCCATTGATGAGGGACATCTGCAGCCTGGCCATGATGGCAGATGGTCCCTCATGAGGATGGCTGCACACCAAGGGAAGGCTATATAAAGAACAGGGGCGGCTGTCCCCTCAGTGCAATCTATCACGGCTTGACCATACATTTATAGCAATCATAAATCAGAAACATATTCAAAATCAATATGCCATGAAGATCATAAACATTTCCATATTGTGGATCTTAAAATTATCAATTTTGCCAGGCATACCCATTAAGAAAGGAATTTTTAAATCAACTATTAAAAAGTCACAGAGTGATGACAGATTTTCCTTTTGCTTAAAAATAAGATTGCTAAAATAAGTTTAATTCCACCAAGCTGTTACAATGCTTTTTATGAAATGGAAGCCTAACATACCCTAACAGATAGAGGGATGAAGTACAGAAGTTAACAGTATTAAAAATTTAAGAAGTGATAGCCAACGCTAACCACAATTAAGGAGGTGTCCAGTTACAAGGAGGGGAGATTAGAATATAATACATCATTTTATTTATAACACTGAGTGAAGAACATGTAATAGTGTGCTATTAGTCCCCACCTGGACTGGCCTGGAGAAGTGGCTGGATAATGGAACCACTGTACTGCCAGTGGGTCTGTCCTCTCCTGTGTCCACTGAGTGTACTCTGAAGAGGTGGGGCACAGTGGGAGGTGGGCTGGGGCTGTAGCCCCTCGCACTGGTGCTCCTCCCCTGGGCTCTTCATCGCTGTTGCTGGGAAGTGAGTGGCTTTGCTCCACTAGGGTCCTTCTACCAGGTTTCTGCTTTGGAGCCAGCCAACCATGCGCTGCAATTATGAATCCCACTAAACCAATTCTGCACTGTCTGTGGAAGATGCCTGGACCAGTCCCAGTCAGTGCTGCAAAGAGGGGTGATGGGCGGATCGGAGTTTGCCCTTGGGCTCCCGGGGTCTGATCAATAAAATGTTGAATGAGAATTAAAAAAATAAAATAAAAAATAAACCAATTCTGCCTTACATTATGGATGTCAGGTATTTTGTCTCAGGAACAGAAAAGCTAAGATAAATGCTGACACCCAGCATTGTGTGAAACTGTGCTCAATTGGCATGTTTACAGACTGTAGACTCTACTATACACATTCCTCACTAAGCAGAAATTATAAGCTCCCAGCTGGGATCCCACTCCTGGAAATGTACCCAAAGCAAATAATTCAGAAATTTAAAAATAAATGTAAAAACCAAAATGTTTGTATAGTACATCTGCTTTTAGTTTTTACTATAAAAATTCAAACACACTAAAAAATGTAGACCAGTATAGCAAACCCCATTATACCCACCACCCAGATTAATCAATTATCAGAGTAGTTATGGCAAATCTTCTTTCATCTAGGCCTCCAACCTCCTCTGTTGTACCCCAAAGCAGGCTTATTTAATAGCTACATTTAATGAGATTTCACTTTATTTCTCTATTTTAAACTCTTTCCACATATGTATTATTTAATGTTCACAACAATCTCATGAAGTGCTAGAATTTTCCCAATTTTACAGATGAGACTGAATATATAGCAGCCACAGAATTTGCAGGGAGGAGTGCTGTTAAGCATCAGAGTCAGGATTCAAGCCCAGAAAATGTAACTCCAAAGCCACATCCTTAAACACTCTATGTGCTCTCCACTACCTTATGTAAAAATACATACATAAATGAAAACACAAGGATCAAAAAGAATCGTTTAAGCACCACTGATAGCGGTACCAACTACAAACAACACAAATGCCCAAGTATGAGGAATGTGCTAGGATTACTCCAGCACATAACTTAAATGCAAGCACATGTGGCCAGTAAAAGCATGGAACAGTGTATACTAAGTAGTGTTCATCTACTAAGAGGAGAATGTGAAATTATGTATACCCAATATTATAATGATACAAAGTACAAAACTAATAAATAACTTGGAAAAATGAAAGGCAAAGTAACAGAGTCATGGCTGATTTTTGACATTATACCACTGACTAAGAAACAATCTGACTGGGTGCTTGTACTTATTCTTCATAGAACAAAATCAGCTAGAACAAACTATCGGCCTACTTCGTCCTCGCTGCACTTTCATGTATGTGACAGCCTCAAGTCTGACAAAACTAAATCAAGGATAAGTCAGCGTGGATACATCACAGCATGAGACATTTCAATTACTCTCTGGATCACGCTGCTGACCTTCTTGGTGCCAAGCAGGCATTGTACATCACATTCATTTCCAAGAAATAGGTTTACTTACACCCCTTCATTCAGCACATTTGTGGGACACCCTCTGGGTCCCAAGACACAGGCGTAAGCAAAATGGGCAAGGGAGGAGGGCTAAGAGATGAGCAGGAGATAAAGCCCCAAACACATACAAACCAGAGACCGGCAATCAAGAAACAGAAGGAGGCAGAAGCACCAGGAGCTACTTTGGAGCTGAGGCACAGGCAGGGAGGGCCAGTGGATCAGGGCACAAGACTCGCAGCACCGGCAGACCAAGATGACACCAGCTACCTAAAACACCGCAAGTTGTTTCTTATGTTTTCATCGTGAAGCATCCTTGACCTTTATAAGAAAATGTTGTAAAACACAAACTGCTCCAAAAACAAAGCAAAAGCTGGTTCTTTCTACATTGCTAATAGGCTCTTGAGCAACAAAAACCATCTTGAGAATCAAAAAAGAAAATAGAAAGCTGGAAACATTTCTTCCTCTTGTGGCTCTACTTGGGCTTTTCTCACCAGAAAAATGAAGATGAATAAGGATACCCACTCTGCCTCTCTCTTGTTTATTGCAAAGGAAAACAACATCAGGATAAAATACTGAAAGGTGACTTAACATGTATAATGGCTTTACATCCCTGCAGTAATAGCAATCACTGTAACACTCACCTATTTCACACTTTCTGCTGTACTGACACCAAGCTTAGAATTTTACCTGGGTAACAGGTGACAGACAAAGGTGGAAATGAAGTTCCAAGGCATTTCTTTTATTTATAACAGCTTCAATTTACTTTAGGCTTGCTCTAGGTGAGGCACTGTACAAGACACCTTCAATGTCCTCCAAACTCACAATGACCCAGTGTCCTCAACTCACAGATGTGGAAGGGGAGGAGGGGGCCATAGTGTAGAAAGTCAAGCAGCTGTCTAAGGATACCTAAGAACTGGCCTGTTCTAGAGTGCTCTTCTTCCCCCCATAGGCCATGCCTAACAGAAAGCCTCAGGGCTTTGCTATGGAAATGAACAATGAGCTTATAAAACCATGTTTTTCGTAATCAGATGTGGAAATTCCTTTATATATTCTTTTGACACAGTATGCCATTAAAGTTTAAAATATACTGCTAGTTAGAAATGGTAAGATGTTATATCACTAGCTAAAGAAAAAATATTGAAAATGCACATAATCAGCTTATGTATAGTCTTGAAGAAAAACATCCTACTAAAGCATATTAGCAAGGAATGCACCAGAATGGAAATGCTGTCAAAATACACTCAACCCCACTGATCAAACACAATGCAATTAAAATAACGTATCACAATCCTTAAATTTGTTCAAATTGAAACTGCCAGTGGTAATGATGAAGGAGAGAGAGAAAGAAGAGGAGGCGGAGGAAAGGAAGAAGAGAGAGGGAGAAGGGAAGGGAGGGGGAGAGGAATACAACCCAACTGTCACAGAGGATGAAATGGAAAAGCTCTTTCAAGAGTGACTTGGCAAGGTTGAGTAAAGCTCAGAAAGCACATTATCATCATCCAGCAATTCAACCCCTATTTACAGTCCTTAACTCATACAAGTGTTCATGGTGACTTTTCCTTTGGGGAAAATTGGAAGTGACTCAAATGGCCAGCATGGAAAGATCAGATGAATTATGAATCATACACTGGAACACCATATAGAACAGTTAATATTACTGCTAAAATTAATTATATCTCCATAAATCTTGGGGAAAGTGACAAATTGAAAAGTTATAAAATTATATGTAAAGAATTATACAATCTATAGTTTGATTTTTTGTTTGTTTGTTTTTGTTTTGTTTTTTGCGGAACCAGGGATTGAACGCAGGCCCTTGTGCTTACCAGGAAAGCACTTATTCCACTGAGCCATCTCCTTGGCCCTATATAATTTGATTTTAAAATTTGTATCAGAGAAGGAAAAGAGGGAAAGAACAGAATGGCAGAAAAATAATTTCATTGGCAGTGTTTTGTTTCTTAAGCTTGGGTGGTAGCACATAAAGAGTTATTTTATATACTTTATGTCTAACTATTTAATAAAAGGAAAAAAATAAGATTTGGTATGGATGTATACATTCCTATCCTTATTCTTATCTTACACATTTCCCAAATAGGTGTCCAAGTACTGCAAAATTATCTTAAAATGTTATATGAAGATGTTCCAGGGACCGGGGAGATAGCTCAGTAGAATAAGTGCTTTCCTGGCAAGTGCAAGGCCCTGAGTTCAATCCTAGGTTCTGCCAAAAAGAAAAAAAAAAAAAGATGTTCCAATTCAACTTCAGAAAAGTACCATGTGCCTTCAGTATTTTCTGCATTTTAGTGTCACTTTCAACCCTTCTGGAGCCCAAGTTCCTCCAGAACAATGGAACTGCTTTCCTTACCCTCATCCCTGCTCAGGCTATGTTTGTTTGAGCTGATCTGACATGATTTGAATGTCCACGAGGCTCTGTTTTACAACCTTCTACAACATGTTGCCATTAATTGAACCAGGGCAATCTGAACCTTATCATATTTGATTCCATAGTTAGGAGTGCTTATTAACAACAGGCATAAAAATATAGGCATCAGCTAACAAAACATGGAGAAAGGTGTTTCCACTGCCTCTGTCATGTGAGTGCAAATTGTCACATTACACCTCACATGTGTCATGCTCTAGCATGGGACACTCTGTCTCCTAACTCTGACCCTTGTCTTCCAAGGATCCCTGAAGGAACAGAAATTGGGTTAGGAGCATCTCTTACACAGATAACATGAAACAACAGTGTTTCATGTTACAAAAATCTACAAAATCTTACCAGTCTCTAGTACATGATGCAGTAGTGAACAGTGACTATGATTATGTCAAGAATCTAAGTCTTAAGTTTCTCTCCACTGCCCTCACCCTTATTTTATTACAGCTATTCTCTGTCTTTCTATCCTACTATCTTTCTGAATGATACTGTAGGGTGGGCCTCTGCTAAGTACGGAGAACAGGAATGGAAAGGTAGTCAATTCTAGCTCTCACTGAGACTGCAATCTTGCAGAAATCCAAACATTACAAGAGAGATTCCCTACACACTGACCCCCTAAGTTATCACAGTTGTGCTCACTGAGTAAAAGGGCAACACTGGAGCTCAGGAGAGACCTTCAAGATCATTCTTTAAGGTCACAGCACAGAGAAGGTCCTGGAGAACATAACAGTGAGAATAGGACTCAGTCTTCCACTTAGGTTAACAGTAGCATGCTTGGCAAACTTGCCCAACAAAAATCCAAACCTAAGAATGAATCCAATCATTTTACTAGGAATATAGCGGTCCAATTAATATTAAGCCCTCTGGAGAAAAGCCAGCCCTTATCATTGACATACATGATAAATGGAAACCTTTAAAAGTCATAATTTAAGTATAAAAATGTTATCATTTTCTATTTATACCAACCCATAATATTTACCACCCACTGTAATCTTCCAAATGAGGTTTCTTTAAAATCTACCACCACATCCATATTTCTCCAACATCTATCTACAATGGTTTACAATAAAAAGAATAAACAGAAGGGTTGGATGAACTTACCATCTAAAGACAAATTTAGTTCCATAAATCTCCCTAAACACACTCATCCTAAACAGGTTACCAGCATATACGTGAAAAATAAATTGTATTTTTACAGCCAGTAAAGAAAGAACTGAGATCATAAATCACATATTAAATATAAATAATGGTCACTGTTCTTTGCATTTATCAGAATAACCACCAGTAAAAGAAATTCTGTTTCTTCTAGGGGATTGTTTTCCTATTCACCTGTTCCTGGGTTCTAAGCATGTCTTAACAGTCAAGATTCATTCATATTCAGGCACTTCATTGCAAACAGTAACTAAACCTGCACTGCAAACAAAATACAAAGACAGCTACTATATCACCATTATCCTTCCAAAAAGTCTCTCCTCCTATGAATCAAACACAGTGTGGAAAGAGATTTATTTCCCTTCTCTGCACTAGTTGGAAACTTATGGCTTTGATTGCAGTGTGAATACAATAAATCCTTTTAATCCTTCCATCAAGTATCACTTCCCTCTTCTACCCTTTTCAACTCCTTTCTTCAACTTCCCCTTCTTTCACTAGCCTTCCTTTGCTATTTCATTAAATATCCTGAAACTTATCTTTTAATTCCTGCTTTCATTCACACTATCTTACTATGATATGTAAGTACATACCCTTCTTAAAACTCCAATTATAATGTATTAAGTGCCTGATTAGGCAAGAGCAGGGACCAGGGTTTGATCCCTGCAGCACATGCTTCTCCAGCCCTGACCCTGGGCACACCACCAAGATGAGCATGGTGGTGCATACCTGTAATCCCAGAATGGGGGAGGCTGAAAACAGGAGGATCACAAGGAGTCTGACTGTGTAGTGAGACCCTGTACCAAATACATCAAAGAAGAAAAACAAAACACTCAAATTGCCAAATAACCCTTATAAATGAAAACTAGCAGATGCAAGGCACAAAGGCATAACTTATATTAACAAGGAATGTGACAATACTGTGCAGTGATAGGAGCACATTGCTTTGTCTCAAAGAGAAATAAAACTGTTAAGATATTGGAAACTTTAAAAATACTTCTCTTCATTAAGCCCACTTTTCCCAAAATAGCAATATTACTTATTATTCTTTTTCACATGGAAAAGTTATTCCTCTTATTGTTCAAAATATCAAGCAATACATAAAATTTTGAAGCAGGGAATAAAAGCATTCTCCTACCCACTCCTCTGCCCTCCCTGAGACAATCAACAACAACAGATTGGTGAAAATTATTGCAAAAATATCTTTAGCATAAAAAAAGTTCTGTAAACCTTTTATACAAAGATATCATAGTCATTGCAGCCATGTCATTTTAAGTTAACAGGCTACCTCTGATGGGTCTTTTTATATGACAGAACATGTTTTTTAACTCAACTTTTAAAAATAAAGTACTTTTATACAATAATTTGTTACAGATGGTATTTCAACAAAAGCTGTGCATTGAACTCCACATAGTGGTGCAAATATTCCTAGAGAATATTTTATGACAAATTCCTGGGAATATATATTTATTGATGTTGCAGTACAGGTTCTCCTATGTCCTGAGTCTTCGCTGACCTTGAAAGACTAGGGCCAAAATGTTGGCTGGCCTTGTGGCTCTTCTATTTCTCCAACTTTGTTCTCTGAATTTAGGTTATTAACCATCCAGAAGAAAAGCTGATTAGTATCCTGCAGCATATGCCATTCACTTTGCCTTATCTGACTCAATTGTTTTTAGTTGTTGTTGTACATTGCCATTTGTATTTCTGCTTTTCGCTTCTTATACTAGGGAGACTATACAATATTTACACGTGTGTCTGGTTTATTTCACTTATGAGTATATGTTCAAGTGGCATCCACTTCAGTATAAATGCTTCAAACTTATCATTCTTAACAGCTGAGCAATAATCCATTATATAGAAATACTACATTTTTTTCAACCATTCCTCATGTGATGGACATCTTGGTTGTTTCCAAAATTTTGCTATCACACATTGTGCTGCTATAAACATAGGTCCACATATATCACTATGATACAATGTTTTCAGTTCCTTTGGGAAAATTCCCAGTAGGGGAATAGCCGGCTTGAATGGGATTTCCAGGCCTACTGTTTTGAGGAGTCTCCACACTGACCTCCACAATGGTTGTACCAGTCTACATTCCCACCAGCAGTGGAGAAGGGTTCCCTTTTCCCCACAACCTCTCCAACATTTGTTGTTGGTTGATTTCCTTATGATAGCCATTCTTTCTGGAGTGAGATGGTATCTCAGTGTTGTTTTTATTTGCATTTCACAGATGACTAGCAATGTGGAGCATTTTTTCATATATTTATTCGCTTCTTTAATTTTGTCCTCTGAGAAGTATGTATTCATCTCAGATGCCCATTTCTGAATTGGGTATCTAATTAGCTAATAATCCTTATTAGCTAGGATTTTTTCAAAATTTGTGGGTTGTCTTTTCACTCTGTTGACAATTTCTTTTGACATACAGAAGCTCCTTAAGAAGAGTTGATCCCAGTTGTTGATTCTTTGAAGTGCTTCCCATTCAAATATGTTTGTTCATGAACTCTTTACCTGCCCCTATTTTTTCAAGAGTTCCTCCTACTTTCTCTTCCAGGAGATTGAGTGTTTCTGTTTTAATGTTTAGATCTTTAATCCATTTTGACTTTATCTTAGTGCATGGTGATTGGGCTGGGTCAAGTTTTAGTTTTCAGCATGTAGAAAGCCATGTTTTCCAGCACCATTTGTTAAAGAGGCTATCTTTCTTCCAAAAGAGGCAAAACGAAATTCAAGTACAAGCGATAAGGAATGAAAAGGGTGAAATCACCACAGACCCAGCAGAAATTCAGAAGATTATCAGCAGTTACTTCAAGAATCTTTACGCTCACAGAATAGAAGACACAGAAGAAATGGACAGATTCCTCGAAAGATACAAATTACCAAAACTGAATCAAGAAGACATAACAACTCTCAATAAGCCAATAACAGCCAACAAAATACAAAACGTAATAAAAAGCCTACCGACAAAGAAAAGTCCAGGGCCTGATGGATTCACAGCTGAATTCTACAAGAAATTTATAGAAGATATAATCCCCACACTCCACAAACTCTTCAATGAAGTTGAAAAAGAAACAGTCCTCCCAAAATCATTTCTGGAGGCAAGTGTAATACTGATTCCAAAACCAGGGAAAGACACAACCAAAAAGGAGACTACAGGCCCATCTCCCTCATGAACATAGATGCAAAAATACTCAACAAAATCCTGGCAAATAGAATACAGAATCATCAAGAAGATCATACACCAGGACCAGGTAGGATTCATCCCAGGGATGCAAGGATGGTTCAATATTCGAAAATCTATAAATGTAATACACTATATTAATAGACTGAAATCTAAAAACCACATAATTATTTATTGAGTTTTTGTACATGTGTATGTTAAAATTTGGTAAATATTGCTGTCTATGTGCAAAAGATTTCCTTTCCTCATACCTGGGCAAATAGAAACATTCTCAGTCCCCTGCTACCATGTTTTGTTTTGGTTTTTTTGTTTGTTTATTTGTTTGGTAGAACCAGGGATTGAACTCAGGCCTTTGCACTTGCCAGGGAAGCCTTTATTCCACTGATCCATCTCCCCACCCCACCCCTACTACCATGTTTAAAGTCTGTAGAACAGTCCCACATATATACAGAAGACCTAGCAAGAAATGATCACTGTTAGTAATGTAGTAATGAGAAATTAGATGTACCCTTCTCAAGAAAAAAAACAAATTGATTTATATTGCACAATATTACACATTTTTTGCAGTTCTACACTTGGGTTGAGACTCTCCTTTTTAGTCACTGCTGGTCTCACAAAAGCAGAAGATCCACCCATTCTTTCCCCCACATCCTTACTAAATAAAAGAATTTGAGTAGGACCCATATCAATCAGGAACCAGAGACTACAAAGCAGTGACTCAAGGTCCCAAAGTGACTGCAAGAAACCTCCGAAGACAGAAATAAAGGAATCTATGGAGGATGACAACCCAGAGCAGGGAAGCAGAAGGCAGAGCAGTAGCAAACCCAAGCCCAGCAGATTGCATGCCAAAGGAGAGAAAAGGTTATCTTGAGGCCAGATTAATATAGCAGCTATGCTCCAGAGGAGACAAGACTCAGAAAGTAACAAGGAGTAGACTTCTGAGAGTCTTGCTTGGAGTAGAAGCAAGGGGACTGGAAACAGCACTAATTCAGAGGAGCACCTCGTCTATGTGGGCAGGCAGAAGCCAGTGCTATTATCTAAAGGAAAGGCTCACTCTGTTAGCCTCACGTTTTAAGATCAAAGTTCATCAGACACAAAAGAAGGCAAGGAAGTGTGTTGGGTAAGGATGTAGACCTCCCAAGAACTGTCAGAGGTTGGAACTGTCAGATTCAAAACACCTGCGAGTTATATGAAAAACATTAGAGAAATAAAAGATTGAGTTATAGATTGAATATACAAGGAAAAAGAGTAGGAATTGCCCAGAATATTATTGGAAAAAGAAAACAGAAATTATAAAAATGGAAAAAAGCCCTATTGAAATAAGAAATTAAATAGCTAGATTAAGTGACAAATTAGGCACAGATGAAACTATAATTATATATCTGAGTACTCTAACCAGAGCAAAACAAAGATTTAAGTATAAAGTAGGAGGCAAGAAAATAGAATAAGGAGATCTATTAAGTTGTTTAATTAGAGAACCAGTAAAGTGAATGGAAGAAAAGTAGTAAAGTATGTCATTACTAATTAAAAATATGAAAATATCAATTCACAACTACAGGAGGCAAGACATACCTCAATAAGGATAACTAAAAAATATGCCTAGGAGCATAATAAACAGCAGCACATCAAAGGCAATTATGCAATTCCAGAAACAACTAGAGTGAAAATACATGCTACCCACAAAAAGAATGCCAGAATGGCAAAATTCTCAATAATAATAATGGAAACCAGAACATGGTACAATAAGAACTTCAGAGAAAAGAAAAGTAGCTATTAGTATGAATTGTGTAAAAATTGCCTTCAGGAACAAGAATGAAATAAACATTAACAATAAAAAAGACAAAATATATTTGATAGAAAACATAGCCAAAACTACAAAGAATTCCTAAAATTCAACAATAAAAAATAACCCAAGAAAGAAATTAAGATCTAAGTAGATAGCTCAGCACAAGGGACAACATAAATGGCAAGAAAACCATGTAAAGATGCTCTATATCATGTCATTAGAAAGTTGCAAGTTTGGGCTATTGAGATTGCTCAGTAGTGTAGAGCACCTGCTCAGGCAAGCTTACGCAAGTGCATGGACCATCGTTTGATCCCCGGCACTACATGATTCACCAGCCATGCCCCCAAGGTGGGCTGAGCCAGCTACAGAGTCCGGGCATAGTGGCACATGCCTGTATTCCCAGCGCTGGGGAAGCTGACAGCAGGACGATCACCAGGAGTCCCAGCTGCATAGCGAGACCCTGCAACAACCAAATATATTAAAGAAAAAAAGAAAGACAATTGCAAATTAAAACAATATATACCATTCTACACATACTACAATGGATAAAATGCAAAAGCCTGGCCATACTAAATATTAGGAAAGATGCTAAGCAATGGTAACTCTCATTTATTGCTAGAAGATGACAAAAATGGTTTAGAAGACAGTATAGTTGGTGCATATAGTTGATTTTAAAATGAATATTTATTCTTTATGGACACTTACAGATGAATGTTTATAATAACTTTACTCAGAATTGCCCAAAACTGGAAGCAGTAGGTCTTTCAATAAATGAATGAACAAAAAAATCATGAGTACTCCCTAAGAATAGAATGTGGTCATTTTTTTTATAAAAAAGGTCATCAAGCCATGAAAGGACATGGAGGAAAATTAAATGTATATTGCTGAGTGACAGAATTGGCCTGAAAAGGATCAATATGATCCCAATTAGCCGGGCGTGGTGGCGCAGGCCTGTAATCCCAGCACTCGGGAGGCTGAGGCAGGAGGATTGTTGTGAGTTCGAGACCAGCCTCAGCTACAAAGTGATCTTAAGGCCAGCCTGAACTGCATAGTGAGACCCTGTCTCAAAAAGACAAAAAAATAAAAAATAAAAAAATAAAAAATAAAAAATAAAAATATGATCCCAATTATATGACATTCTGGAAAAAGCAAAACTATATAAACAGCAAAAACAATGCTTTCCAAAAATTTCAGGGGAGGGAACAAAGGTTGAATCGATAAAATAGAGGCAAATTCATTAGACTAATAGAACTAACCTTTATGATATTATAATGGAAGATACACAATATTACATTTATTAGACTTCATAGAACTTTTTCTTTTCCTGAGACAGGATCTCACTATATAGTTCAGGTTGGCCACAAACTCACAAATTAGGGGATTACAGAAGCGCATCACCAACCCCAGCAAAATCCATAGAATTTTATAGAACAGAGAATGGAGCTTAATGTTTAAAAATTCTAAAGAATCACTTAGGAAGTTAGTGAATCCCAATATGGAATGTGGAATATGATCTAACAATATAATTATATTACAATCACTGAAATTACCTTACTGAAGGGGTGTAAGGGCTTGCCCAAAGCAACATGCAAATTGATACCACAGAGAGTTATATTTAAAGAAATCAAGGAAAAAATATCCACCTATAAGACTTTATCTAGTGACATTCTGCATTAAAAACAAATAAAAGTTTCATTTGGTAGACAAAAGCTAGGGAAATGTATCACCTGCATACTGGAACAATTAAAAATATCTCGGGCAAAAAAGAAACCATGTGAGAAATAAATCCAAAAAAACATAAAAAGTGGCAAATACATGGGTGCACATGTTGTCTGCCTAAAGCAAAAACCAGAACATATTATGAAATTAATAGACTACATAGAAGCAAGATGTGTAACAGCAGCAGCAGGGATATGAGTGGGCATGTACGGCTGGAAGGTACTTGTGGAGTGGAATAACTTAATGATGTGTACTTTAAATCTTAGAGCAACCTTTAAATCCTAAAGAGGTTTGCTGAACTTTGCAAGTCTGTGCTCTAGGGGACTCACCCTTATGCAAGTTTATAATACGTTTGCATTTCTCCTCCTCAATTGTTTTTAAATTTTCCCCTAATTTGTCAGATATTTCCTCAAGAGTCAAAAGGAGTCCCTTTATGACTCGCAAAATTGCTAAATAAATACCACACAATAATTTAATAATTACCAAACTACAACATCAAATTTATTTTAAATTGTCTAACCATAACTTTAAAATCACTTTCATTACTTCATATCATTATAAATATACACAGTAGATATAACATTTTGCTGTACTCAGGTTCTGCAAAGGAATGGATTTAATACAGGACACATAATTTATAGAATTATTTTATAATATTCATCCAAACAGTCAAATGCAGAGGAATACAGCAGAAACCCAAAGAATCCAGTTGAGGGCCAGGATCCCATGGCAACATCCTCCACGAGTCCCACTGGAGGCCTGGAGCCCATGACAATATCTTATGCAAGTCTGTATCAAAGATCTGCACTGGGAAGGCCCAAGGACAGTGGGGAAAGCTAGAAAGTCTAGCTAGTTTCCAGCCAGGGGAATAAAGGATCTGAGCTTCCAGGCTGAGGGATCTGTACTAGAGCCAGGAAGTGACACTCAAGATAAGGACTGCAGCTCCTCTGAAAAAAACTGCAGCCATCCTCAGCAACAGCAAGGACTTGAACTCCTCTGCTGATGAAAATAGCTGAGTCCATATCAGGAAAGCCAACGGAATGAGCTTCTCCAGGAGAATCAACAGCATATCATTTTCCCCTCCAGTTCTCTTTTTATGCTGCTGGAAACAATCCCCCCAGATGGGCCTTCCACACCCAGCACCATGCTAATTCAGTTCAGCTGGGTATTACAAATTGACCATTAATCCACCACAAGTTTCAAATATATGTGCTATATTTTCTGAAAAGTCTTTAGTCAAAAAAATTCCAGCTTCATCTGAAGTGGGAAAACAATAGAAGTAAAAAGTACTCATGCTCATACATGACAATAAATCTTACTGCTCTTTTCTATTTCCTGTACTTCCACGACTTACATTATATATGAAAGTTTGCATATGAGCAATATCTCCAATAAATCATATTTTTCTGAACAATCTTTAAGAAATCCTTGATGTTTGGCTTTTCTAAAATGAAGTGCTCATACACACATCACTTTAAATCCACCTTCAAATATATTCAAATTTCATCCTAGCTGTTCCCCCATGCCTCTAAAAATGTACTACAAAAGACCTGGTTTAAGAGTAGTTTAAGAGCTAACATCCTGTGGAAACTTCTTTGCTTTTGCTAAATAGAACACGCACCTTATAGTCAAATTGCAAGACAGTAAAATTCTTCATCTCAATCTCTATTTTCCTCCTGATTCTACCTTTCAGTGCTACATTCAAGCTAATGGATCACAATTTCTTTGGCCAAAAAGCTTTGAAATCTCCTAAATGCTTTGAATTGTCCTTGAGCATGATATATTCTCCTTACCTCCTCTCTCCACATTATGCTTAGAAAAAATATATATTCTTTTATACTTAGGTGGAATTGTTTTGTCTCAACAATAAATAACCACTTGAGAAGAAGCATATATTTGAGTTCTTATTAAAACTTCATTTTTTAAAGGACACATCAAATGTTTCACAGAAATTCTTTACTATAACAATTGACACAAGATTCACTAAAGTGATTTCTTCCACTTGCATAGTTTTAGGCAGCCATCCTAAGCTCTCTTTCACTCTTCATTAAGCTAATGCTCTCTAATACATTATCCTCTTTTAAAGAATCTATTTTGCTCAGGAAAAGAAATTCATTTCATTTCTCAATTCTTGATTCCATGAGAGCAGTCTCCTGATTTTCATGACAGTAGCCATCCATCACAATGCTGATAGTCATTTGAGTACTGCTGAGGACCAGGCCCTGTGCTAAGGGCTTCAGAGCCATTATCTCATCTGAGACTCACAGCAACCCCAGGAGGGGGCAGATCACTGCAGACAGCCACCTCCCACAGGTAAGAGGTGGCATAGCTGGGCAGGGCAGGAGATTCCTGAATCTGAGAACTGCTACACGGGGACAGAGAGTAAGCAGTGCCCTGAAATCAGCCACTGGGAGCCCATCATTTTCTAGTGACATCTCTGTCACCTTTAATAAGCCCGCCACAGCAGGCCATTCCTCAAACAGGGTCTGTGTCTACTACCTGCTGGCACCAGAGCAATAATCTCACAGACAGAGGGAGCTAATTAACAAGCCAGCAGTCACACAGTGCCGATCAGCAGGATAGAGGCTAGAAAGATCCACCACCAGGAAAGGCGCTTAGATGCGTCTTAAACACCAAGGGACTCTAGGTGGCATGAGCTGCTGGAAAAGGTGGATGCAAGTTTTCTGGGACCAAAAGACTGCTTTAGTATTCAAATTGCCCTCCAGCACCTGTGCCAGACACACATGTGATCCTGGCTTGCATTAGAGCTCGAGAACACCTCTAAGCTTTTTAAAAGCAGCTTTGAGACATGATTCACACACTATAATTTAGATTTTTCAAAATTCAGTGACTTTCAACATACTCAGAGTTGACCAAACATTTCAAACCCGCATGCCAACACACACACACACACACACACACACACACACACACACACACACAAGCTTTAGAGTTTGGAATAGAATTCTTGGACAAGGCAGAATAGCAGCCCTGAGCATAGTTACTGGCCAAGGGGTCATTTACCTGGATTGAGAGAGGAGGTTCCAGGAAGGCGCTCTCAGGTATGAAAGACCCTATGATGTACAAACTGTCAGCCACATGCTAGACCCAAAGAGATAAGGGGGATGCATATCAGGCCCAGGGTCTGACATTCTTCCTTGTGACCTGTTTGTCTATGAGGTTTTCACTGAACACCTGGTACAGCAATCTGTCCCCTGAAAGCTTCCCTGATTACTAAAATAGTTCTACTTGGCTTCCCCGAAACTCCAAGGCTAGGTGAAGGCACCTGACACAACACACAGGCAAACTTAGGGTGAAATGCTCCCACTGCCAGGAGAAAGTCACAAATGCACTTCTGTGGCACAGAGGAGGAGCACACAAAATGCTTGCATGGATCTTGTGTACAGTAAGCAGATTGTAATTAGAGCTCATACTTACTAAATACATGGGGAGGGGGTACCTAGGGAAATATTTATTTTATTTTAAAGAGTAAAAATAGCAAAAACAGAAACATACAACAATATATATGCTACAAATTTTTAAAACAAGAATAGCAAATTAATAATGGTTATATTACATATTTTTATCGTCAAATCTGTTGCTCAGATTAACAGATATAAGCATGCAAGATTGGACAAATAATTGAACATTTACATTTGTTTTCAATAAGCCTTAACAAGAAGGATTTTCTATATGATGTTCCATTCACTGGGGGTCTCTGGCTTCCACGGACTCCTCCCAAGGCTGCAAGGAGCTCCAGCATTGTGTTCACATGCTCAAATATTTTTTGTAAAATTTACAATGTTCAAATTCCAAACATTAAGAAAGCACTCCCCTTCCAAATTCTCCTCTGTCTCTGTCTCTGTCTCCTTGACTCTGAGGATACTGAAAGCATTGGTGCTCCTGGGCTCCAGTTAAGGGAAGGTAGCTAGCAGGCACATTCGGCTTGGCTTAACATGACACATTTACACAGTTTGCAGCCACTGCTGTGTGAAACTGGGACACTGCTAGCTTCTGCTCTCTAGCAACTGCTGCCAGGGACACTCTTGCCACTGACAGTGCTCACTCCACTTCACGTAGCTACAGGAAGACTGAAGGGACAAACTTGCTCTTCCATGGAGGTGAAACCATTCTAAATAAAAATGCCAAACTGGGCACAATGATGTATGACTTAAGAGGCTGAAGTGAAAGGGCCATACATTTGAGACCAGTCTGGACATTAGCAAGACACTGTCTCAAAATAAAAGTTACAAAGAGATGGAGATATAATTCAGTGGCTGAGTACTTGCCTAGCATGAATGAGACCCCTGGGTTAAGTCCCTAGGATCACAAAAAAAGTCTTTCTATAATCAGTCTGTGGACATTCTTCTAAACACTAAAATTGTTTAAATTTTAAACAGAAGATTATATATATATATTGCAGCTAATCATACGAAGTGAAATTTGTCAAAACTTCTGAGCTTGTAGGACACAGACACCAAGTATTACTATAAACAACCAAGCATCTCTGAAGAAGTGATGTGATGATTTATGCATTCCTTGTGCATACCTTAGCTTATCTGAGCCATCTTGCCCTCACAAAGTCTGACAGCACCAGACAAAACAGCATGCAAAATTACCACCAATCCAGCAAAGTACCCTGGAGAAACAAATGTTCTAGTGAAAAAACTCCTACACATACCCCATCAATAATTCAATATTTGTAGTACATGAATAATTTGATTATATAATTATGGGGCTCGATTTAATAGAGTGGTAATTTTAAATGCACTTCAGTTGCTTTCGTGTAAGCCTTAATTTGAGGTCAATTTTCTACTTTTTTTCTATAGTTATTGATGATTCCAAAATTTAACCACAATTGAAAGTATAATCCTTGAAGATAAAAAGAGGAAAATAAAATAATAAGATCCACAGAAACTTCAAAATGTCAAAAACTATACAAAACAATGGGAACTAAAACTCCTGGTGATTGAAATGATATGTCATTTCAAAAAGAACTGTGATAGCTAAGAAAATATGGATGACAACAATGACAGCTAAAGAGATAAATACAATGATGGTAATCAAAATACTCCCAAGCAGGAAACAGAACCACCCAGAAAGAAATCACAATTCCTGTGAGTCTTATTTTAATGAATGCCTGGATTTCTATAACCACCATGAGCTATTGTTTTTCCTCCTACAATAAGATATTATGAGTATACATGTCTCACCTACAAAATTATGACTCCAGTTCACAGTTAGTCAAACAGAATCTATTAAGAATTTATTAAATGCTTTTTAAATAAGTACTATAAAACAAACAAGTATGAATAAATTGTTATAAGATCTCAGCTAATCATAGCACAATAAAGAATGTTTAACAATGGGTAGTGTTGTTTTTAAATATTTTTAACAAGACACACATCACAGTGCTTACACTAGGAAGTTTTCAGATAGGACTAAACGTATTGAGAACTCTCAAAAATCAGAAGACAGCTGGCCTGGGCATGGTGGTGCATGCCTGTAGTCCCAGCACTTGAGAGGCTGAGGCAGAAAGATAACTGCAAATTCAAGGTCAGCCTAATCTACATAATAAGACCTTGTCTCTAAAGGAAAAAAAAACAATTCAGAAGACATCACAGAATATAAAACCATGTTTACTTGGATTAGACATAAGTGAATTAAAATGTGCTTTAGCATGGAAAGACAGACAAAAAAGATGAAGTATGATCAGAAAATACGGTGAATGTTTTCATTTCATTAAAGACACATTGTCATTAATCCCCGTCAAAATACTGCCCTCTGGCACCTCTTCTAAAAGTTACTTTCTTAGCACATTGTGAAGCAGTTCCAGGAGTCTTCATTGGGGTTTTAGTTGCCTAAGGAGACTGTCTCCATATCCTGAAACAAACCTAACTTTCCATCAGATGCTGCTTCCAGCAGCATTTGCCATGAGTTGGATCATACCACATTAGGGTATTTATGAGAGGGGAAGGCACCAAGGTAGTGGAGCAGCAAAGGACAGAGAAAGAGCCTCTGTTGTTGTCAAGAAGCTGGAATATAGCAACATGAGGGAAACAAGAGGAAAGAAAGTGGGTCTCCTGGACCAGGAAGGATCTGAGGCATCTAGTGAAGTCCACAAAGAATGAAGGGAGAAACTTCAACATAAGAAGCAGGTAGCCAATGGTGCTTTTTTTCCTTAGATGGGATTGATTCACTGTGAGAGAAGAGTGATTCAAACCTGTGGGCACAGTTATAGCCGGTGACCCCAGAGACCTCCACATTGAGATGCAGTAGTGGAAGAGAGCCCCAGATGTGAAGGACTGCACTAGCTAGAGCTGAGGGCTGAAGGTTCAGTTGTCCTGCACAAGAGATTGGCTGGGAGCCATATTGGACAGGGGCTGGCTGAGCTCAGAACTCAGAGCAACTGCTGGCACCATCTAGCAACTCTTAGACTCAGGTCCTTGCAAAGTGCATGGATGGCTGTAGGCCAAATGAGCTGTCTTGGCCAGAAGCTGCATGTTCACTGGGATTATCCACCACCCCCACCGAAAAGCTACTACTGGCTTGCAGGGATATATTGACATGAGTAGGGATTCTCTCTCCACACTTTACCTACCAGTGACAGCAGAGACAAACCTGAAGCAGATTTCCTCCCATATCATCTGTTTGTTGTTGTATGTAGTGTTTTTTTCTGTTGTTGCTTTGTTTTCTCCTTCATTGTTTGATCTTGCTTTTACACAGCATGAATGCTGATCTATTTTGTTGCCAATACCATGTTGATTTTATCACAGTGGCTTTGTAGTATAATTTCAAGTCAGGAACTGTGATCCCTCCTGCCTTGTCTTTATTGGCCAAGATTGCCTTTGCTATTCTAGGTCATTTGTGGTTCCAAATAAATTTTAGAAATGATTTCTCTATGTCTGGGAGCAAAATCTTGGAAACAACCAAGATGTCCATCACATGAGGAATGGTTGAAAAAGATGTGGTATTTCTATATAATGGAGTATTACTCAGTATTAAGAATGATAAGCTTGAAGTATTTATACTGAAGTGGATGCCACTTGAACATATACTCATAAGTGAAATAAACCAGACACACATGTGCAAATATTGTATAGTCTCCCTAGTATAAGAAGTCAAAACAAGAAATACAAATATAAATATACAACAACAACTAAAAACAACTGAGTCAGAGAAGGCAAAGTGAATGGCATATGCTGCAGGATACTAATCAGCTTTTCTTCTGGATGGTTAACAGCCTAAGTTCACAGATCAAAATTGGAGAAATAGAAGAGCCACAAGGCCAACCAACATTTTGGCCCTAGCCTTTCAAGGTCAGCGAAGACTCAGGACATAGCAGAACCTGTACTGCAACATCATGAAACTCAGTTGAGCTCCAAATTTTCTGAACAAGGAGATTATGAAGCCACAGAGGAAAGAGATCAAAGTTCTATAGTGTGCCTGGGGAGAATCACATGGAGAGAAAACTTTCTCTCAGGCTCTCACAGAGAGCAAATTGGTCAAGCATTGGCCGTGATTCATCCACGTGGATGACACAGACAAAGGATCTACAGAATAATGTACAGGACTACAAGATAAACCCTGAGGAGACTTCACTGACCTCATAAGAAACAAAAAGTACATGTGTTGGTATATTGGTCTTGTTCTATCTAGGTCTTAACCATCCAGCAGAAAAGTATAAAAATGAAAGTATACACCGCGGGGCCACAATAATAAGTTGAGCTGTAAATGGCTATGGTTGACAACTTCTTCGGATAACTCACTATTGTTGTGGAATGCTGGACTGTGTTGGATTGTGTCATCGAGTTCAGGCACCTAAATTAGTTGAATGACAATGGAGTGCCCATCTTTGACAGGTATAGACAAAGGAAGGGGTATAGAATGGAAGAATCATGATGTGTGTGTATGGACAGTACAGTTGGAATAGATAACGCCGTGCTTCTACATAATTCTATGAGAGGCAAGATTTGCACTAACGGTGGTTGGACAGGATATTATGTTGGCTTCTAGTACTATGGACAACCACTAGGAAAATAACAAGATAGAAAGTATTAATTATTGAATCTTCGATGTAATTCAGGTATAAAAAATAAGATATGCAAACAGCTACACTCTCTTAATTTACTGATAAGAGACATACACTATAATAATGTCTGTAAGTATATCATGTATGCACCTTCCATGATACCAAAATATTATGAAAACAGTTTGCAATGTATTAATTTATCAAATCTATCTTGTCAAGGTATCTTAAAACTGTCTCATTGATATTTGTACTTCAATAAAATAAAAATTAAAAAAATAAAATAAAATAAGAAGAAATTACAGTTTCTACAATTAAATGACAATACAACATACCATGACTTCTGAGACATAATAAAAGCAGTGCTAGGAGAGAAATTTATAGCAGTAAATACCAGTATCAGGAAAACAATAAGTACAAATAAACAACTTAATAGTGAACCTCAAACCTCTAGAAAAAGAAGAGCAGGCTAAGCCAAAAGCTCATATGACTCAGTGAATTAAAAAGAGCCTGTCTCCAAAATATTACAACTTAAAATAGCTAAAGGTGTAGTTCAGTGTAAAGGTCCTAGTTTCAATGCCCAATGCAATTTAGGGAGGGAGAAGGGAAAGATAGAAGAAGGGAGGAGAAGGGAGAGTAAGACTGAAAGAATTTGAGAGAGTAAGGGAGGAGGGAAAGAAGAAAGAAAAGAAAGAAGGAAGGAAGGAAGGAAGAAAGGAAGGAAAGAAAAGATAAAGAAAGAAAGAAAGAGAAAATTAATTCAGGGAATCATCACATTAATTATTTGATTTGATCAATTTTTATGACTACCTAGAAAACTATCAAGATTAAAAAGACAAATATAATTTATTTATCCAAAATAGCTTATGGAGAATTAACCGAAATAACAAAAACATATCAATTTAATTGAAAAATCAATTAATGAAGCACCAAATAATACTACTGCAAATTCTCCAAGAGCAAATTGCTTTGTGTATGCCATTATTATGTACTATTATTATGTACATCTGCTATACAGAAAACTAAGTCTTGACTTTGTCAAAATCCATCTGAAATTAAATCATTCACAAAAATAATTCAAATACAGCTTTGGCTTTTCAATAAAATAAATTCTGGGTGATTGCAACCTGACTGTGCATTTCTAATAAATCATACAATAACATTACTATTACAAGAAGTGATGTGCCAGGAGTCTTTAAAAATTTCGTATTACTAAGTTCTTAAAATACATTCTGGATGAAGCCCAGGGAACCAATCAGTCACCTCTATTATCCCTGTCCCCTGAGGTTACTAGCTGTAGGGTCAGCAAAGAGTTAAACATACTTCTTGAATTTCTCTCTTATGTTCAATATAGCATTTTAAACACACTAACTTGGATTGTCTTTTAAGAGTCTATAATAATGAGCAAGTTTGTTCATCATAGAGCATCAAGATCTGTGATACAGACAACTGTGGGGGGTGGGGCTTAGGGGATTGGTCTCTCTCCTTTTTTTTCTTTTTTGAGACAGGGTCTCACTATGCAGCTCAGGCTGGCCTTGAGCTCACTTTGTAGCCCAGGCTGATCTCAAACTCTCAGCAATCCTCTCCTGCCTCAGCCCCAGAATGCTGGGATTACAGGCATGTGTCACCACTCCCAGCTAAGAAAACAACATTTTAAAGACTTTAAAATATATTTTTGTGGGCTGGGGAGATACGTCAGTGGTTTAAGCTCCTGCCTGGCAAGCACAAGGAGCCAAGTTCAATCCCCAGTATCCCATGATGTGCAGACCCCAGAATCTGGGCACACTCAGCCAGCTCCAAAACCAGGCGTGGTGGTACACAACTGTAATCACAGCACTGGAGAGGCTGAGATAGGAGGATCACTAGGAGTCTGAGCTGCATAGTGAGACCCTGTATCCAATAAATAAATTAATTAAAATATACTTTTGTGAGTTGAAAGAAAGCCACAATCAAAAAAGATCACATATTCAACACTCGGGAAGCTGAGACAGGAGGATTGTTGGGAGTTCGAGACCAGCCTGAGCTACAAAGTGAGCCTAAGGCCAGCCTGAACTGCACAGTGAGACCCTGTCTCAAAAAGACCAAAAAAA